>JBBHKE010001764.1:221260-307304 GCA_037447655.1 Zygnema cylindricum
CTCTTCCTCCCATACGTAAACGAGAGGGATTGATTGGGGGGGTGGAGGGGGGGAGGGGAGGGGAGGTAGGGAGTGAGGGAGGAAAGGGGGAGAGAGAGAGGGGGAGAGCGAGAGAGAGAGAGGGAGGGAGCGAGAGAGAGAGTGGGAGCGGATTTTTTATCCAAATGCATACCCTCCTTCTCCCCCCTCTCCCCTCTTTTGTTTTTTTTCGTAAACCCTTTAATTTTTTTACTTTGGTCGTTTCTTCTTTCTGACACATAAAAAGTTTTTTGTTGTTTTGAACGTTCAGAAATCGTTTGAGGAAGTTATCGAATCTTTGGAAAAACATCGAAATACTTTGGAAAAAGACAAAATCAGAAAAGACGACATTCCCTGATTGTCTCTGGATGATCTCATCCGGTCCGTCATATGGCATTATTTTTTTCCCCTCTTTTTCCATTACCGCCCTTTTTTTTTTCCCTCCCTGGAAACCAGTATTTATTCAAAATGACATTTCTGCGGCGTTTAACTTTGAAATAAAAATGGTTCTATGTTCTTTTTCAGTTTTTTTTCCGTTCGTGGCATTTATGTCGATTTTTTGAAACTCAATCACATTTGTATAAATATTGTCGATATTATTTTGGCATCTCCGTTATTAGCGCAGATGTATAGGTAAATAATTTGGTTTCCGACAAAACGTTTCAGGAATTTTTATTTTCCAACTTTTAAGAAAGTTAGACAGTTGTTTTTTTTTCTAAAAGTTGTTAAGTAGAAGAGATTTTTTCTTTTTTATGTCCTCGGTTATGTGCATAGAATTTTTTGACAAATTGAATAAATGACTCGATAAACATTCGGTTAATTTGTGAACCAAGGAAAAAAAAAATCAATAAGATAGTCGAAAGTTGTTGGAAAGTTTTCGGTCGTAAAGATTTGTTTTTCCTTTGGTCATTTGTTTGTTAATAATATAACATTTTTTTTTGTTTTTTCGGTAATTTGTCACTGATATTGTAAATTGCAAATGGTTCTGAAGTGATTGATTTTTTGGATTTAAAATGACAATTTTTTTTAGTTTTTTTTTGTTCACAAATGTTCTTTGACAAACTTTCTTTTGAAAGGAATCTTGCATAATATTGTAAGGAATGGGAGGCTTTTACTATTTTGAACGAAAATCGGGGTTTCCCATTGGTCCAACGGAGAAATAATTTTTATGGGTTTATTGCAATAACAACACTTATAATACTTGTGTAATAGTGGATGACTTTATTAAAAAGCGCGATGGTAAACCATTTGAGTCCATGGGAACAAAAGACATTAGCACTGCAAAAACTGAAAACTACACCGCCCATCGTTGTTAGTGTTAAAGAAAAATTAGTGTAAATGCGAAATTAGAATTAAAAAAACTAATTTAGTGCAAGGTGATGTGGTGGATTTTGGTCCACTTCCTTAAATAATGTTGTTAACTCTATTTTGTGATTTTTGGCCAAAAAAAGTCGCGACAGAATTAGTGTGAGTAACACTAACAACGATAGGCGGTGTACATGTGGGGGGGAATTAACAAGAAGGATAAGAAAGGCAAAAGCAACGAAAAATACGAAAAGATGCAAGGTAAAGCGAAAACATCCAAAGAAGCAAAACACATCAAAAGACGCGTTTTAATGTGGGGGCCAATCGACTAGCGACAAACCATGGTTTTTTTTTTTTCTTGGGATTTTTGTGTTTTTTAGGATATCCAAAAGGGTTAGTCTTTATGGTTCTATGGCTTATTGTTGTTTATGGTTACATTTTTTGGGTTTTTTTCGGCATTTAGTTTAGTGGTTGCTTTAATACACATAAATTCAAGGGAACATTGTATGGTTACTTTGTTTTTCACTTGATGTACTTTGTATTATAATATATTACGGATATACTATATTTGGTTATTTCTTTTACATGTGTTTGTACTTCGTATTTCGAGTTAACATTAATACAGAGTAATCAGATAGAATGTTTTGACAGTCTTTCACATATCATGGTTTTAGAGTCATAGCTTATCTTATCTTATCTTTTCTTACCTCATCTTATCCTATTTTACCTTGTGTTATCTTATCTTACCTTGTCTTATCTTGTCTTATCTTGTATTGTTACTAGCATTAAGGATTTATGTGTTGATGAAAAATTTGAATTAATTGTACTAATTTAGTGCAAGGAGACGTGGCACATTGTAGTCCACCTCATTAAATATTGTTGTTAACAGTATTTGTGATTTTTGGCCAGAAAAAGTAGCGACCGAATTAGTGTTATTAACTCTAATAACGATGGGCGGTGTAGAGAACCCCAGAAATCAGACTTCCAAAAATAGCGACGCACATTCCCTACATTAGTATGTCAATTCGTTGCACGTTTATTCATTTAAAACTTTTGTACTTTTGCACAATGTACGGTCATGAAGTACAATGAAGTACGGTCATGTGTACATAGGTTCGAACCGGGGTCGACTTGATCGAACCGAACCTAGCGGATTTTCTGAAATTGCTGGAAGCGAGCCGAACCTTAAAATCCGTAAAACCGAATTTCATGAACCGAACCTTGAAAAAAAAGGTAAATTCGGTCTCGCTCGGCTTCACTCCAAATTCCAAACCAGGTCAAGTGTTTCCGTACGGTAAACTTGTCTTGTCCGTACTTGGTGTCATATCTATTTTGGAGTGTGCAGATGTTTGTCCGTACTAGTCAATATTTCAAATCCTAAAATACGATCTGTGCCTACCAAATCCCGTAGGTGTGTCAGACAATTAAGGGTACGTCCCCATGTACTCGGTACTTTGATAAAGTATTTTGGACTGTAGTAAGGATTCTCCGTACTACTTTGAAGAGCCTCCCTATGTCCGAAAATGAAATCGGAAGTTTAGAATGTGACGGTTGTAGACGTAGGTACAACTTGTGACGATTGAAGGCGACACCGAAACTTCCGACGATTAGTGACGCCAACAAAAACAGCGACAGTGGTAACGTCTAGATTTTTGTTAAATCGTAGATGTTTAGGGTTTGGTGATATTGTGACATCACGCTCACTTGTGACAACGTCGACGTCACTGATTCAATAACTTTCTGCCATGGTTTTCCGATTTCGTTTTTTCTACTTTTCTCGCTCGACTTGCCATTAAAAAAAAACCTAAAAATTGTCAAAAATAATAATTTTAAAATATCTTTCATTTTATACCAATATTGTCGTGTCTCATTCTGCTTAGTGTGAGATGAAAGCGATAGTGTGAGAGGGAGAGGGGAGAGGCGACGACGGCGCAAAATTTTGCAAAGGACCCCATGAATGAAAGTGGAGGTCCGAGACCCCTGCAGATTTTTTTCCGTACATGCGCGTGACGGGCACGAAGAAAAATAGCGAGGACTCTCCCTCGTCCTTAAATTTTCACATTCTTGTGGCGCGTGCGTGGGTCATTTTCCATTCGCTGTTTGTGCGGTACTTGAACTAAAATCACCTCCTCGAGGTGATTTTGGATGAAGTTTTTTTTTGGGCTTGATTCTCTTGCCCGGGGGTCGAAAAGGGGAAAACGCCAAAATGCGTTCACATGACGACAAACACGCCGTACATCCAAAGTATGAATTGACGTATACTTTACTTTGGTAAAAATGATTTTTTCGTACGGGTAAAGTTTTTGTCAAAGTTCCCTGAATTTTAGGGCAAAAAGACAGAGAAAAGTAGATACTTTAATACATAGGGACGTACCCTAAGTCGGTTAACTTGAAAATACAGTACGGAGAATAGATTATTGTACTGTAATGTACATCAGCCTATGTTCTTTGAATTGTTGACTAAATGACGTCATCAAAGCAGGACCACAGCCGTCAAAGTCGTTGTTGACGAGGAAAAAAATATAAGAAATGAGAAATATTCTGTCGGTTCTCCACCTTTGTCGTTTTGTACATTTGAAAACAAGGAAAAATCGTTTGTTTTCTGAAAGCAGCTTTTGAGGGTGCGTCTCTGTGGGCTTAAGTAAGGGTTTTTTTCTGTCGTTTTCGTGTAAAACTTAGAGCCGTACCGCGTAAGTTTCAACCGTAAAATAAAATAGAAAAAAAAAGAAGTACATATTGCGTCATCATCGAATTTAAAATGTACTACATGTTGTCGTCTTGTGTTTTTCGACCCACTTCGACGACAAAAAACGTCATCTTCAACCTTATCTTTAAAATACAGGGCCGATGTGTTTTAAAATTAGGGATTTTCTATTAACAAATATGAACACGTATTCGCACGTGTAATTTTTTGTTCAAAAACTTCAAACGAATTCAAGCGACGTGGAAGTGTACACGATTCGTTATGTTTTGTCCGTTTTTGTCTAATACGACAAATATAAGTACACAGTTTGTTTTATTTTGTCCGTTTCCATCCGGTACGGATTTTTTTTTTGCAGGGATCTCAAGGTTCCGATGCCATTTCACGTCGAGCCCGACAATAGACGCAAAGTCAAAACGCATCTTCTTCAACCGTGAAACGGCACAGGCTGGATGGCGGTACGTCTACAATGTCACTAAAAGTCACGCGATATCACAAGCAGCTACGAAAAGTAACGTGCGTCATCACAGATTGTAGACGTTGACAGCCGTCACTGGTATTGTCGACGTATACAATCGTCACGCCCTTAAGTGACAATTTCGTTTGGTACACATAGGGACACCCGAAATCCGGGTCCGCCAGATCTGCGCTAAAAAACAAAAAAAAACTCTAAGTTTGAAGTACATAGAGACGCACCCTGAGTTGAGGCTACACTACACCGTGTATCCCTATTAGGGCTGACGCCACTTAAAACATCTTTTCTCCGTACACATGTGCCCTTTTTTTACATGGAGACAGCCGATCAGAAGGTGAGAATCTTACCATTCCATCCTAACCGTCAGATCCACAATCCGACAAGTGTGTGTGGAGAAAAGTTGTTTTAAGTGGCGAAAAGAATATCAGGCCTAATTGGGTACACGGTGTAGTTGATACGTGTTTTTCTAGCGAGCTGTAAAATGCGTAAGAAGCAAGAGTTGAATTTTCATTTTATTTGAAAGGACAGCTTAGGGCGTGTCCCCATGTGTTCAAGTAAGGGTTTTTTTCCGTCGTTTACACAGAAAATGGGACTCCCTACTTGAAAAAATAACGTCGTACAAAAAATGGGAAAAAACTCAGCTACAGTTTGCGTCATCTTGGAACTTAAAAGGTACGGCGATTTGGCAGTATTATCATCGCGACCCACTTCCACGTCATCTTGACACTTGCACTAAAATCTAATCGCGACCTGCTTTTAATCAAAATACTACCCTATTGACGAATAGAACGCCTGGGTTGCACGCGTGAAAAGTTTCATTTTTTTTTGCACGAAGGAAAGTACACGCTATTTTTTTCACTGCTCGTCACGAGCATGCACATAAGAAAATGACAAATATGTACGGAAAAAAACTTGCAGGGGTCTCGGACCTCCACTTTCCTTCATGGGTCCTTTGCAAAAGTTTACGTCGTCCTCGTCTCTCTTCCTCTTTCTCACTTGATCGCTCTTATGTCTCTCTCCCCTAAATGAAATGCGGCAATAATTGTTTCAAATGAAAGATATATTTTTTATCTTTTTTTTGAATATCTTTGGTCGTAGTTTGACGGCATATCGAATGATAAAAGATAAATAAAAGAAATCGGAAGCCATGGCGGAAAGTTTACGTACTAATGACGTCACAGCGTGGCGTGACTTCGCAATGTCAAAACCCTAAACATTTACGATGTCAGAAAACCTCGACGTCTACAACCGTCGCCGTTTTTGTAGACGTCACTTATTTTAGGAAGTTACGCAGTAGTCTACATTTCATTTCGTAGTCTGTCGCACATATTGTAGACCTCTACGACTGTCACAAATTTGAAGTAATGAAAGCGCAAGTAATGAATGACATAGGAACACTTTGAAAAGTACACCGTAAAATTAGCGCTAAACTCCAAAATAACGTTTCAAAATATCGGTTACATAGGGACACGACCTTATTATTCTAGACGGCATGTGTGCGCAGTGGACGTTTTTTTTCTGCAATTTTACGCTAAGATTTTTCGTGGCCGTTTGTCAATCATACTTTGTATCATACTAAATCATAGTTCAAAAGTAGGTGACCGTACGCCCATACAATATGCCTATTGTACGCAAAACATACAATATGCCCTTAAGACCCATATTGTATTGGCCGCAAAATGAAATAAAATAGGAATAGGGTTGAGTTGAACATCAATCGATAGAGAATTAAACGACATGTCTACATTTTGAAAAAAATCGGACAAAAAAAATATTTATGTGAGTTTTGAGGGACTTTATATTTAAACCGTCAGATTTGGACGATCGGACGGTCGCTAATCAAAGTAGGCGATTTAAAAAGATCACATGAAAATCCCATGACACAACTTACGAAAGGACAATCAGTCATATTAGCGTCTGCAATTTTGAGGGCCACACTAAATAAAGCCTCAAATTGACCAACCAAGAAGTATGGGACAATAAAAAAAAAAATACCACACTGCCAAAAAAAATACCAAAACCTACGGACCAACCCAGTTGGTGGCTTTTCCCTCGAATTGTCATCCTACGCCGTGTCAGTTCGCTAAAAAGTTTCGTCCTGCGGCGTGCGCTGTACATTGATCTTACGTCAGATTCAAACGTTCGTACAGGAATGTGCACGACACACACACATACACTATGCCTATGTTGCGCGAGTTTTGTGTAAAGTTTTGTGCGCCTACCAAAGGCCTACCATAAAAAAGCCTACTATTGAACTATGTACTAAATGTAAATTGATTTCGTGCGGGTAACGGTCAACGGCACAAGCACCTCAACACAACAAATTGGGATGCCGATAAACATGTACCAGTTTCTCGTATAATAAAATACGATAGATACGGTCATATTGTTAGAAAACTACGAGCTTTATGTATTGTATGACACAACATCCAGTTTGGACAGGGTTTTGTTACTAGAAAAATAACTACATATGTGAACAGTTTACCGGTTTTTTTGGCTTGCTCTTATGTAGTAACGTTTTTTTAGGATTCCTAGGGTTGTAGGGGCATTTTAGGGTTTCATGGCTTTTTTAGGGGTATTTTACGATTGGCAGACAGTTTGATTCGGCCGCGCCCGCTCATTCGTGAAGAATGGGAATAGTACAGTATTTTATATTTTTAGGGTTTTGTTCTTTTCCATTGTACGATAGTCAATTGTTATTTTGATGCCGTACTTTAATATAGAGCTGCGATTTCAAAGTTTGAACTAAACAGTTAAAAAGTCCGTACATAATCAGTATACCTTGTTCGATGCAATTTCTTCGACAGTCAAACTTCTTGCTTTTGTACGGAGCCAAGGACCCCGATTCATTGCGACGGTCGATGGGGAACTCTTTCGACCGTCGATTTAACAATTGGTTTATTCCTTCACGGTATGGTGCCGACTTTCGAATCGGATCGGATGGTTGGTCGCCGGAACCTTTTTTTGCACTGTTTCTGTTGAAGGGGTAAAACGACACTGTCACGACGAGCTCTTCCTTGCAGATAAAACAAAAAAACACGACCAATATAATTTTTTTTATTCGTCACATCATTCACAAACGACAAGGAACTGCTTAGTGCGCGCGTAATATATCCAGTACACCGCAAATCCTAATTAGCGTTATGCACGCTAATTCCATAGCCCCTAATTTTGACTTTATCACCCTAAATACAGTTTATAATTCTAAATTATTTTTTACATTATTTAAGTTACTTTTTTAATTCGCGTTAACAACTCTAATATAGTGTATTTTTAAATAGGGTGGCGTACAGTCGGTGTATGACCGTGCGAAATTGTATTTTATTAACTAAAAAGTACACATAATGATTTAATACAGGTTGTTATCTGTAACTGCGTTTTAATGCAAACGTCATGATGACGTGAAATTGTATCTATGTCGAATTGTGTAAGTATATCTAATTTACAGTAAAAATATTCAGCGCAGATAATTATTACGGAAAGAAACACAAATTATAGTTATTGATAAATTTGAGTAAATTTTTTTTGTGAAAAGGGGTTGATCACCCAAGTTAGGGTGACGTTCCATCAAGCAAAAAGTGGCGTAGTTTACAAAATTCCGCGACTCTCCGTACCAAATTGTACCGCCTATTTTGTTTTTATACGAAAAACAACATTACAGGGAATCTTGCCGATACTCTCCAAAGGTCTTGGAGGTAATACTGGCCGTCAGATGTTCATCTGCGAGGAGTTGGCTTCATTTTTTTCTGTAACTGTCAACCCAGCTCAAGAAGGTGGGTTGGCAGATACAGAAAAAAAAATCCGTGACACGCTGGACGATTAAGCTTCATGTCTTGATGTAAAGCCAACGAAAAATCTTAAGATTTGAACATGACACGCGCTTTCCAAAATCCAACCGAAATAAAAATGAAATTTCGTAACTTTCCTACGTCACGCTATTTTCGGTAACTTTTGTTCGTCACACTATTTCTCTCAAAGGACTTTCGTTATGTTCTAAAACAAAAAACCTAAAAAATATGCTGGCGTACAGACTGGCGTGTGAAAAAAATATTTAAAAATTATGTCGTATGATTACTTCGTCTGCAAGTACATGGTACGAAAGTGAAGATTTGAAGTTAAGTTTGTCGGTGCTTAAAATCTGAAAGATATTCATTATCAGATCGTAGTTTGGTGGCGCCAATCAATTTAGAACACGTGGTTTAAAAACTCTACGTGATGGAACATCGACTAAGGGTAACCTTCCATCAGGCGTTCCTAGTAATAGTACTGTAACAGGATTTCCTACCTCTCTGAAATCCCATTACTTCAATCAATTTCAACCACACATTCCACACATTGGAAAATACACATCCACATTGGAAAACACTCACATAAGGATAAACTTTAAATTAGAAGAAGCTTCTGTCCACATAACATTAGCTTGGTCTCTTGCCCTCGTGGCTCAACCCTTCAAATTAAAGTGTTTCCTCTACTCTCCACTCTTAATAATTCTATCTCTTAACTACTAAAACACTATTTAGTTAGTAAGAGATTTCAATGCAAAAATGCCTTTTCTCCAATTTGGTATTAATCGCTCAGGACCAAGATCAGCCGGAATTTCCACAAACTTTTCCAAAGGAAAAGATGTCTACTCTCCTCTTACACTTCACTATTTATCCATCATCGCCCTGGACTCGCCAGGCCAGAGTCAACGCTCCGTTTTAACAGGCTTTTACCTGGGCCAATCATTGATCAGCAAAGACTCAGACTGACCAATGCAAAAACGTGCGAAATCTCTTACTAACTACTTAGCACTTTACTAACCAATCAAACGTTACGTTTCACTACGTAACATTTACGTGCAAAAGTGCGCGCCAAACGAAACGCGACTTCGCACGATCGTGCGTAACAAATTTCGCACGCGAAACTTCCAACGAAATTCCCTTAAGTAAAAGTGACGTTTCGTACTAAAATTTGTACGAAACGAACCACCGTGCATACTAAACAATACGTTAGAACTTTATGAAACGTACACGCGTAACTTCGGTACTAATTTGACCCTTGACCCGTTTCAATGATACCCACTTGTTATTAAGACCCCACGCTATCACCTAAATACACCCATCGCTATAACTTTTAAAATATAACTCCAAATAACGTGATTATTTTGCGGACGTCTACCAAATTTAGTACTCTATAATCATAATACCTAAATGCCCCTTTATAAAAAAGTTCGATCCGCTATTGCTGTTACAAGTACGGTCACGTTTACTTGCAGTAACATTTGTAACACCTTTCCATCAGGTTGTGCCACTGAAGCAAAAAACGCTAATGTGTTAGATTGCGATTGGTACCACGGAGGATCATGTTGAGCCTGCCGGGATAAATGAAAGATTTGTAAAGCACAAAATCTCAACTGCGTATCTGTACGGGCGGACGCAGATTAAAATACCTTGTAGCGTCACGTTAATGTACAATCTGTACGTCCTTGTATTTGTCGATGTACCAACGGTTATGAAAACCGTTTGCAAAATGAAAATCTGTACAAATGTCCATGAATGTACCATTTGTACGTTCATGTATTATCGCTGTACCAGCGGAGGCGTGACAGAATGTCCTACAACCAAGATTTTGTCGTCGAACAGGGTGGCTTTGATGTAAGAAGGTACACGCCATTTGCCACATGTAAGTTTATAACCTCACGTCCGTCGGGATCGACTTTGACGTTTACAAGCGGACCAATACACGCATACAGTAAGCGCAAAGTGTCCTCTGGAGGAAAGTCGGAGGAGACTAGCCAGGCACTGGATACAAGGGGCGTTTGCGTCGAAAATTGGTAATCGGACGGTGGAGGTTTTCGCCAAAAATTCAGGAGAATCTTCACGCATTTCTAGTTAACATCTTTTGTAAAAAATAAATAAACAGTACGGCTTAGTACGGAATGGTACTTTCTCCAGTAACTAACCCCACTTTTCGCCGCTTGATGGAAGGTTACCCTTAATCGACTCGGTTTGTAGAGTTGGCCGTCCGTACGATTACAGAAACGTATGATGGAACTTCACCCTTAGGGTCAAGTTCCATCAGTCGTTTCTGTAATCGTACGGCTAACTCTACGGGCCGGGTTAATTGAGTCGATGTTCCATCACGTAGAGTCTGTAATCCACGTGTTATACATTGAGGGCCACCACGTGGGTTTTGACCGGATATATAAAATCTTTTAAAAATCTTAACACCGACAAATTTTACTTCAAATCTTCACTTTTGTACCATGTACCTGCGTAACAAGTCATAAAACGACAGAAATTTTGTACTTTCTGCAAACGCCAGTCTTTTACTCTAGCTCATTTTTTAGGGTTCCTATTTTCGAACATGACGAAAATCCTTTGCTGGAAATAGTGTGACGAAAGAAATTGCGCGACGAAGGACCGTTTTGAGATTACTTTTTAATTTTCAGTTGCATTTTGAAAAGTACATACCATGTACAAATTTCGTCAATTTTCGTTGGTTTTGCATCGTGACACGTAGTTTATTCGTCCAACGTGTCACTATTAATTTCTTTCTGTATCTGTCAACCCACCTCTTACAGGTACGTTGGAAAATACAGAGAAAAATGAAGCGAACGCTTCGCGGATGAACATCCGACGGTCAGTATTACCTCCAAGATTTTCGGAGAGTATTGGCAAGATTCTCTGTAATGTTGGTTTTCTCATAAAAACAAAATAAGCGGTACGGTTTAGTACGGTGAGTCGCGGATTTCTGTAAACTACCCCACTTTTCGACTGATGGAACTTGACCCTTAGAGTTAATAACTCTATTTTTTTATTTATTTTTATTCTTACTATTTCTTTACTCTAATTACGATTCGCGGTGTATGTACTAAAATAGGTTTAGTACTTTAGTGCCAGAAAACCCTATATAATATTATATGTAAAGTCCGTTCTTCTAATTTTTAACATATGCGTACAGTACAGTGGTCTCCGTGCTGTGAAATCTTCCGAAATCATTGCTTCTCAAACTTTGGCGGCACCGACACGGCTCTGTCCTTTGCTTAATATTGTCGTATTATAGCTGTTTTTTTGATCTTATGCGGCGGAGGCTTTGATGTGAAATACCGAAAGGGCCTGACCGTACCTTTGCGGTCATCACCATTTTCTGGAAATCGTACAGATAAGCGACCGTTATGATTATAGGCCCACCTGAACCGTCACTTTTTACGATCATCTAAAAAATTATGAAGCAGGTCAAAAATTATTTTTTGTCCTACGTGGCGTAAATTTATTTGCTGGTTTGAGGATGTATTTGAACATCAGACCAGTTCCAGGCTCCGTATATTCGGGTTATACAAAAAACAAAAAACGAAAAAAGGGGCAGGGGAAGGTTGTTCGTGGTGATGGCGTCATACAGATCTTTAAAAATTCACGATTGACCACACTATTTACTAAAGAATTAAGGCCGGGTTTGTCGGGTCGTATGCGACGAACCGATATTAGGGTTCACAAAATGAACCGGTCCAAGTTTTTGACCAATCACAGCTCGCGGCTTTGCCTAAAGCAAAAAAAAGACAAAAAAACGGGCAGATTCAAAAACATTTGAGAACTCTCTTTCTTTTTAAGGTTGCTTTAAGTGTCTCAAAAGTTGTCTGGGATGAATTCGCAAACCTGATAGCCTATTCCCACCGGAGCATTTCCCATTCCGATGATTTTCTGAATTATGATAATAATATGAAACTTTTCAAATCCTTTGTACGTGCGAAACTTTCTTTTTATTTGTCGAACGCCGATCCTTTCATTCATAGCCCATTCCCACCGGAAAAAAATTCACTTCCGCAACAGACGGACGTTGGAATAATGTATGGCTTTCTATAAAAACCGTACAAACGAGCTTCCTCAAAATATTGCCGGATATTGAAGTCGGGTTAGGGCGTGTTCCCATGTAACCGAAACTTTGAAACGGTACTTTGGATTTTAGCGCAGATTTTACGGTGTACTTTTCAAAGTGTTCCTATGTCAATCATTACTTGCGCCTTCATTACTTCAAATATGTGATAGGTGTAGACGTCTACAAATATGCGACAGCCTACGATAGTAAGGAAACGAAATGTAGACTACTACGAAACTTCCTAAAATTAGTGACGTCTACAAAAACGGCGACGGTTGTAGACGTCGATTTTTTTGTGACATTGAACATGTTTAGGGTTTTGTGACATTGCGAAGTCATGCTACCTTGTGATGTCATCAACACGTAAACTTTACGCCATGGCTTCCCGATATCTTTTTCTAACCATTTATCATTCGATATGCCATCAAAATGAGATAAAAAATATACAAAAAAAACAAAAAAATATATCTTTCATATGATACTTTTATTGCTGCATTTAATTTAGAGACGAGAGAAAGAGGAGCGGTTGAATGAAAAAGATGGGGAGAGACGAGGACGTTGTAAATTTTTGCTAAGGACACATGAATGAAAGTTGAGGTCCGAGACCCCAACGATTTTTTTTCCGGCTTGTCATTTTTGTACGTACATGCGCGTGACGAGCATGGAAAAAAATAGCGTGTAAGAGTATGTCCCCATGTGCATAAGTAAGGGTTTTTTTCTGTCGTTTTCCTATAAAACTTAGCGCCGTATTGCCTAAGTTCCAACCGTACGAAGGAATCGCAAATTTGTAGAGTACAATTTGCATCATCCTCGAACTTAGGATGTACGTAAATTTGTCGTTTTGTGTTTTTCGACCCACTTCGACGACAAAAAACGTTATCTTCAACCTTATCTTTAAAACATATGCGCGATGTGTATTAAAACTAAGGATTTTATATAAACAAATAGGAACACATATTCTTACGTGTCGTAATTTTCGAATTTTTTCACACGATTTTCAAAGACAAAGGAAAGTACGGAAGTCGCTATGTTTTGTCCGTTTGCTTTCGATACGACAAATAAAAGTATACAATTTGTTTGGTTTTGTCCGTTTTCGTCCATTACAGATATTTTTTTTGCAGGGGTCTCCAAATTCTGATGCCATTTCACATCGACCGGACAGAAGACGCAAAGGCAAAGCGCAACTTCTTCAACCGTGAAACGGCACAGGCTGGAAGGCGGTACGTCTACAATGTCACGATAAGACATGCGACGTCACACAAGCAGTTCCAACAAATAACGTCCGACAACACAGATTGTAGACGTTGACAACCGTCACAGGTATTGTCGACGTATACAATCGTCACAAACGTAAGTTACGATTACGTTCTTACACATAGGGACACTTGAAAAGCGGGTCCGCCGGATCCGCGCTAAAATACAAAGTAAGTTCGCTAAGTTACAAGTACATGGGGACATACCCTAACTCTCCCTCGTTCAATTTTTTTTGAAGACGTTTCACGCGTGCAATACCTGCTTTCTATTCGTCGATAGAGTGTTATTTTGGTTAAAATCAGATCGCGATTTGATTCCAGTACAAGTGTGAAGATGAGCTGGAAGTGGGTCGCGATGATAGTAACGCCAAATTGCCGTACCTTCCAAGTTCCACGATGGCGCAAAATGTACTTGTGTTTTTGCCCATTTTTCTTACGGCGTAATATTTTCTCGTTGCAAGTCCCATTTTCTGTGAAAACTGATAAAAATCGATCAAGTGCTCAGATAGATGCTCACATACAAAAATCAATATCACAGCGGAAGCATTGAATAAACACTCTTACACATAAAACACTCACAGCTCACAGAAATCATAAAGGCCAAATATCAATATATTAAGCCTTAGCTTTTCAATACAACCTCTCCCTCTCTCACTTTTTAATGTGTCCTCCCTGTAGACACATGATGCATCTCTTCCTAAAGACTGCATGATGCATCTCCCCAGACTGCATACTAAACTGATGGAAAACACTCACTAAAATACCTTCTTAACACCGACAACTCACGACCACTAACTCCACTAACTGAAAGCAGACGAGGGCGCCGAAGTCCACATACGGACGTGCGCCTAATAAAAACATCCAAGCGTCAAAACAAAGTGATACGCACTAAAATGCACTAGACACGTATAGCGCACTAAATAACACAGTCACCAGTGACACGACCAAACTGAACCATCATGCATAAATTATCTATGTACCGGCTGGTACTAAACCGCCGTACATTGAATGAACCAAAAGTACTCCGATGCAAATCGCGAAACCATACTCAAGATCGAATCGCGCCACGCGAACCAAAACGTCAACAAATCCGCGGACGACCGATTCTCCACATCTCATCCGCCGATTCTTCCAATAATCCTAACAATCCCCCTCTTATTGGGAGAAGCGGTGGAATGCCCCGCCACCGATTTTAGCCGCCCCCTCTTAAACATGTCAATGTACAAAAGTACAAGATCGAGCATTAATGCGGACAAAAATGTAACACTTCCAATTTAGCCGTACACAAATTAAGTATTTTTCCTTTCTTTTTATTGGGAGGATCACGGCAAGCGTAACTCCCGATTTTGTCGCTTCTCCTTACACGTAAACATCCATTGCGAACTGTACTTCAATCACGACCTAAAAATTCAACAGTAACTTCGCGCGTGTGAATTATCGCATACGCCACATGGCACGTCACATACCAAAGAACAATGTCAAAAGATGACGTAACTGCCGCTCCAAACTGAAGTGTAAATCTACGATGAAATCTCGAAATCAAACGCGATAAATCCACGCCGCAAATCCACTTCAACGTAAAATATTAACTCCACTTCACAACCTCCATCATAATTAAATTGAACAAAGTCCCCGTACACATGGTACTAATAAAGTACAAGAAAATCTGCGTAAACATAATTGAAATAAATCCACGTCCACCAAAAAATATGACGACGAAAAAAAAAGTACAATACAGTACTGTAGCCTCCAAAATACCCGGAAATAATATCCGGACAACTCCAAACTGAAAGACGAACCCCAATTCCATCGTACCAAAAGATACGGAAAATATTGCTTGGCCGTCAAATAATATCTCCTCCTCGCCTGACGATATATTTCGACGTCCAAAACCGGCCGCCGTAATATCCGGCATCGTTCCTTCTCCAAAGTACATGAGGCATTCGATTGACGCCTTGTACGGAACGAATTCTCCTCACTGACAGATGCGCTCAAATAGATTTTGTAAGTACAAATCTTCACGGCGTCTGTATAACTCCACAGCGATTCATGTGATCGCAATCTATTTTAGGAGACCTTAAAATGATCTCCTCTCGGACTTTCAACCGTCACACCAAATCAAACTTAATTTTCACTCCTCTTTAGTTGGTAGCCGTAGACATAGCTGCGTCAACATTACTCCACAATGATTCTACTAATCCACATAACGATTTAGGTAACCGCCGCACTGTAATAGGCTTGACTGTAACGCTCGAACAGTTTTGTCGTACTTAAAACTCCACGCCAATGTCACACCAAAAAAGGTACCAACAGAGTACCAAAAAAAAACATAGCGGCCAGTCGGCCACACGCAAACGACCGAAACAGCCGGCAAAATACCGGCCGCGCTCCAACACGGAACGTCTCTTCTTCCTCCTCAAAATTTTAGCGTCAAAATGAACTGGAACTTCATGTATTCATGTACACACGGTACTGTACCAGTTCACGAACCAAAACAAAACGATAGCAGTAAAGACTCCTTTTCTAGTGCTAGTATCAGAACCCTTATCATCTAATACAGACGTAGAGATGAGGTTTTTGTTCAGCTCCGGAATAAACAATACATCGAAGAATGTAACTATATATGTTTTTCCTTCTACTAACACTTTCAAATCTACCGATCCTACAAGAGTAGTAGTGACTATCCTCCCATCCCCGTAATCTATCTCTACGGTAGGAATCTTTCTTATCTTAGTGAACAAGTGTTTATCCTCACACATGAGCATGGAGGAACCTGAATCTAAAATCAAGCCTTCTTCACCTTTCAATCCACCGAAAGCACATTTATGCTTTCGTGGAATTTTGACCTCGTTTTTCGCTTCCTACTCCTCATCCAATAGGAGTTCATCGTTCTTGTCCTCGGATTCCGCCTCATCTACCAGTGTCACAAAAACCTTTATCTTTCCTTTCGAGGTTCCACCGGTCTGCCTCTCCTTTAACCGCAGCTCGGTTAGCTTAGTGCATCCGCCATATAGTGCCCTGGTTTCTCACAAAAATGACACACACCCTTGGGAGCCATTGGTCTGATTATTCTGCCCCTCCCCTCTATAATTTCCGACCAGTTTCCTAAAATTGTTGTTCCTCCAATCGGTCCCAGTTGCTAAGGCTTACCCACTCTTTCCTCCCCTTCGGATCTCAATCGCGTTCTTGCGAACGAGAATCATCCCTACCACTGAATTCCATATCCACCTTAAGTCTGTCAAGTCCTACACACGGTTGACTATTTTCATAAACTCATCTGGTAACTTCATGAGCAAGCAGTTAACGTTCATCTTTTCAGTTTCAACGTGTCCAGCATTCTCTAGCTCTATGAAAAGTGTTGCGAGTTCATTACAAAAATCCAACATCTTCCCCCCTTTGTATACATATGCGTTTATATTTTGATCAGCAAACTGCTGTTGCAGAATAGTACCACTTTGGTACATCTCAATGAGAGCCACCCAAAGATCGAATGCCCTCTCTACATGCAAATGAGGAGATGCAAGCCCTTGAGTAAGATGACAGAGGATGAAGTGCTTTGCCGCCATGTTGTTGTAGTCCCAGGTATCAATATCATTCTCCTTGTTCCTCGGAATAGGTGACATGAATTCCAAACCAGTTGCTATTGGTGTGACCTATCCTTTGTCCACCACCTCCCCTTCCTTTGTCTCCTCCGTTGGAGATGGATCTGCATCTCTGGTGAATCTACTTCCCCCAAACCCTAGAGGGATCCAAAGACTGGATGGACGCCTCACCTGTCCACTCACTATTCCCTTAAACCTTTTCTCACACAGAGTGCCTCTCATCATACTCTCCTAGTATATGAAGCCAGTTCCATTAAATTTGGGCACCCTAGAGGATGGACCCATAACCTGCAACCCTGAGACCTCCATAGGTCCTCACAATAGGCAGCTCACATGAAACCTCTAGGACATTCCTGACCTCTTTGTGTTCCACAAAAAATAACTGTCACCTTCGCAGACAAAAGCTTTGACCACCTTTACCTCATGTAAAAGCAAGACTTCCTTGAGTCTATAGCAAAGAGAGTCTTTGAATTTGCTCCCCTGAGCAGTAAGTTATGAAGGGTCAAGGTTGACCTTTTTATACAAAAGCTCTATGGGAAAGAGGGTCTATTCTATCAAAAATTTCTAAGTTTTATCTCTCTCTAAAACTCTCTCTTCTGAAGTACGGCACCAATCATAATAGTGTGTCGTACAAAAAGGTACAGGTGCCGGTGTACTTTATGTACGACAATTCTACGACATGGCGAAGAAGTCGACACATGTCATTTTTGGATTCGATCCTGTAATTCATGGAGATGCCGTAATCCAATGTGATTGTGCCACGTGTCAATTGACGTGACGTTGACTTCAAACCGCCGAAAACCTATTCCGCTATCTCGGTATGTTTTGCGACCGTCTGATTAAACCGGAATTAATCTTAGCCGTCATAAATACTTGCGTAGTATTTGTTTCGCCTACGAAACAAAGTGCGCGATATCCGTTTCAGAAGTTTCGTACATCGTACAACAAAACTATGTATATGTCAAAAAATCCCGTTAAATGAAAATAGCGTACATGTAAACATTTATATAACTATCAAACCCAATATCATATAACCTTGGTATAGACTAGTTGGCTAAAGCTACCGACTATTGGCAGTTTGACGGACGGTAGGTACTCGGTTCAAATCGCGAGTCCATCAAGTTCTCTTTTGGTAAATCTACCAATCTAATGTCTTTCCCGTTTGGATAGCATAGGCGGCCATGGCTCTATCTCCCTCTCGAACTTTCAATGACTGCAATAAGTGTGGGAGCTGGAGAGAGGAGTTAGAGGCAGAATGCATCTGCTTCTTTTTTGCATTTTTATAAATCCTAGAAAATACTAAAATAACCTTTACTTTCTACAAGAAACTCATCTAATTTCTTGTTCCATTGGCTGGGAGCCTGCTTCAGTCCATATAAGAACTTTATGAGCCTGCAGACTTTGCTCTCTTCACCTTCCTCTACAAACCCCTCTGGTTGCCTCATGAAGATTTCTTCCTCTAGCTCACCATTGAGAAAGGCGGTCTTTATATCCATCTGATGTATTTCTATATCTTCCGCTGCCGCTAGACTAAGGAGAATCCTTACTGATGGGAAGTGAACCACCGGAGCAAAAGTCTCCTCATAATCTACCCCCTCTTTTTGGGTGAACCCTTTTGCCACCAAGCAAGCCTTATATCTCTCAATGGTATTATCTCGTTTCAATTTCAATTTAATCACCCATTTGCACCTAATCGGTTTTTTCTGTATGATTGATAGTCAACCACTTCCCAAGTATTCGCTTTCATGATGGAGGCAATCTCATCATTTACGGCTCTAACCCATCTGTCTTTCTCTGAACTGTCCATTGCCTCCGATTATGACTAAGGCTCGTCAAGATGGGACAGCTTAGTGACCTTGTGAGCGGCCTATTTTTCCCGTAGTCTTTTGCTGCTTCTTCGTCCTCCCTCAAAGTCCGAAGCAAGAGCAAAGGGAAGTCTCAGGTTCCTCCTCACTTTCAAATCGGCTCCTCTATCCATGGAAATCGGTTCCGGCTCCCCCTCCCTTGTCTCCTCAGAGTGTATAGAGATATAAGAGATTTCGGTATACCTCCCCCATCTTGGATCTCTTCTGAATCTGCAATCACTTTTTCACTCAAGTCCCTTCCGGGAAGGTCGGAGTCCTCCTCACTCTCGGACTCAAAACTGATTCGTATCTTCGTGGTATATTTGAAAGGATCAAATGACTTCCCTTCACCCATAAAAACTATGTTCTCTAGTAGAATGATATCTTGTTTTGCTAAGTCATAGACTCTATATCCCTAGACATCCTCATCATATCCCACGATATATACGAGTTTTCTCTTAGCATCTAGTTTCCAGTTTTTTTTATTAGTATCAAGATTGTAAACATAACTAGGGAATACTTTCAGGTGAAAAATATATGGGTTCTTTCCAACCCATCTCTCATAAGGTGTCATTCCTTTCACAACTGAGGTAAAGACTCGATTCTTAATGTAGTTAGCATAGTTCATGGCTTCTGCCCAAAGCCTTTTTCCTATCTTCTTGTCGGCGAACATACTACACACGCTATCTTCTAGAGTCCGGTTTAACCTTTTAGCCACCCCATTTTATTCTAGATTATAGGTTACAGTTTTTTGATTCTCAACTCTCTCATCCCTCAAATATTCCTCAAACTGGTTAGAGGTATATTCTCTCACATTATCACTACATATTCTCTTAATATGGGTTTTGTGCAACTTCTCACTCCAGGCTTTATATTCTTTGAAGTAAGTTGGTTTTCCAGACTTTATTTTGATGAAGTAAACTATAGAATATCGAGACCAGTCATCTGTAATTGTCATCAAAAACCTCCCACCTCCTACCGGAGGTACTTTTGCTGGTCCCCAGATATTTGTGTGGACCAAATCTAGCACTTACTCACCTCTATATGTGGCAGTTTTGGGAAAGGGGAGTTTGTGAGCCTTACCTTGGGCACAATTACTACAATCTTCCACCATTTCATAATCCCCAAGTTGAATGCCTTCTACTACACCAAACCTCATCATTTCCCTCACCTTATCAAAATGCACATGTCCCAACCGCTTATGCCAAATCATCAACTTTGGAACACCAATATAGTAAGCACTCTTTTTTTCATTATTCAGGTTACGCCTGAACATCCTTGGCAACCCTTCTCTGCTGTGAAGTTGACTTCATCCGCATACTTAGCTGGAAAGACTCCCTTTTAGTGAAGGTATCAAATTCTATATCATCTAATATAGAGGTAGACACAAGATTTTTGCTCAACTGAGGTATGTAAAGTACATATGAGAAGGTTAGTATAGAAGTCTTACCCTCCACTTAGATTCTCAGATCTACCGAACCCACTAAATCTGTCGTAAATACTCTCCCATCCCCATACTATATCTCTACATTAAGGATCTCTCTTAGCTTGGAAAAGAGGTGTCGGTCACGACACATATGCATAGATGCACCTGTTTCGATGATCCGTCTTTCCCGTGTAGCCTCCCGAATGGCTCTAAAGGCACACTTGTGTTTCCGAGGGATCTCCTTCTATTCAAAACGCGATAAATCCACGCCGAAAATCCACGTTAACGTAAAATAATATCTCGTATATGTTGAATCACAAAAATATGATGACGAAAAAAAAAGTACAATACAGTACTGTAGCCTCCAAAATACCCGGAAATAATATCCGGACAACTCCAAACTGAAAGGCGAACCCCAATTCCATCGTACCAAAGATACGGAAAATATTGCTTGGCCGTCACAAAATAACTCCTCCTCGCCTGACGATATATTTCGACGTCCAAAACCGGCCGCCGTAATATCCGGCATCGTTCCTTCTCCAAAGTACATGAGGCATTCGAGTGACGCCCTGTACGGAACGAATACTCCTCAATGACAGATACGCTCAAATAGATTTTGAAAGTACAAATATCCACGGCGTCTGTATCAATCCACAGCGATTCATGTAATCGCAATCTATTTTAGGAGACCTTAAAATGATCTCCTATCGGACTTTCAACCGTCACACCAAATCAAACTTAAATTTCACTCCTCTTTAGTTGGAAGCCGTACACAAAGCTGCGTCAACATTACTCCACAATGATTCTACCAATCCACATAGCGATTTAGGTAACCGCCGCACCGTAATAGGCTTGACTGTAACACTCGAACAGTTTTGCCGTACTTCCAACTCCACATTCCAATGTCACACCAAAAAAAGGTACCAACAGAGTACCAAAAAAAAACATAGCGACTAGTCGGCCACACTCCAGTTCGGCGCCTGACAATAGCAAACGACCGAAACAGCCGGCAAAATACCGGCCGCGCTCCAACACGGAACGTCTCTTCTTCCTCCTCAAAATTTTAGCGTCAAAATGAACTGGAACTTCATGTACATACGGTACTGTACCAGTTCACTAACTCAAACGAAACACCACATCAAACGTGAACAAATCCTCCAAAATCTTAAATTTCCATTCCCCACTTCAACCTCCTCTTCCTGCGAAGCTCCAAACCACGGTCAGACACGTTTCTATATTTCGGACAATACGCCATTCCTCTTCCTCCGAATTCTCTGCGGGCTCTGCGGCCTCTTCACCTGCTCATTCTCCTCCTTCAAACATAATCGTCTCCTCAACTCATCATCTCAATCTCAATTTTTTTCTTCTTTCAAAACTGAAACAGAATCTGATTTCTCTTCTTTTTCTTCTTCACAGACGTTTACACTTAACTGAGGCATCTAACTCTCAAACTGAAAACAGGAGCACTAACCTGCTCCGATACCACTTGTTAAAACTTGTTAAATAATCGATCAAGTGCTCACGGAGATGCTCATAAATAACAAACTCAAATTTCACAGCGGAAGCTTTGAATATACACTCTTACACATAAAATACTCACAGCTCACAAAAAACATGTCGGCCAAATATCAATATATTAAACCAAAGCTTTTCAATACAACCTCTCCCTCTCTCACTTCTTAATGTGTCTCCCTGCAGACACATGATGCATCTCTTCCTAAAGACTGCATGATGCATCTCCCCAGACTGCATACTAAACTGATGGAAAACACTCACTAAAATACCTTCTTAACACCGACAACTCACGACCACTAACTCCACTAACTGAAAGCAGACGAGGGCGCCGAAGTCCACATGCGGACGTGCGCCTAATAAAAGCATTCAAGCGCCGAAACAAAGTGACACGCACTAAAATGCACTAGGCACGTATAGCGCACTAAATAACACAGTCACCAGTGACACGACCAAACTGAACCATCATGCATAAATTATCTATGTACCGGCTGGTACTAAACCGCCGTACATTGAATGAACCAAAAGTACTCCGATGCAAATCGCGAAACCATACTCAAGATCGAATCGCGCCACGCGAACCAAAACGTCAACAAATCCGCGGACGACCGATTCTCCACATCTCATCCGCCGATTCTTCCAATAATCCTAACAAAAACGACGGGAAAAAACCCTTACTTGAACACATGGGAACACGCCTTTAAAGTCGCGTATTTCGCCGAAAAGCTGACGTAGCCAAACATCCGAACGGCTATTTCATTGTACTCGCGCGAAACAACTGCAGGACTTGCCCTTCGAACATTCAATACTGCAGGTTTATTTTCGCGCCTATGTTTGATGACGTCGAAGCGTGTACGTTTTCCGATGAGTTCTCGGAAAATCAAATGCTCCGGTGGGAATAGGCTATGAAGTCGGGTTAAAGTTGCTAATTTATGTGAAACAGACCAACGGTAACCCGAAAAGCTGACGTAGCAAAAACAACATCCGAACGTCTATTTCGTTGCTTTCGCGCGAAAAAACAGTCCAATGGACTCCAACCTAAACCGTAAACGTTTGAAAATCTGCAGGTTTGTTTTTGAGCCTATGTTTTATGACGTCGAAGCGTGTGACGTGTCACAAGACACCTTCAATCAGAGTTACGTGCCAAAATTTTGGTGTGAACAAGACCCGTTTTCCGATGAATTCTGGGAAAATCATCGGAATGGGCAAAAAGTTACAAATGCTCCGGTGGGGAATGGGCTATCACGCAGCCTCGCATGTCTACAAATGTCACGCAAGGTTATGCGACGTTCAAACTTCAAAACAATTTTTTACAATTTGGTGCGTCATCACAGATCGTACATTGTCGACAGCCGTCACGGGCATTGTCGACGTATACAATCGTCACGCCCTTACGTGACAACTTCGTTTGGTACACATAGGGACACCCGAAATCTGCGCTAAAAAACAAAGTAAATTCTCTAAGTTTGAATTACATAAAGACGGACCCTAATAGCGATACTCTGAGTACTAATTCGGCGGCGACTAAATCGAGAACGCACTAAGCGCACTAATTTTTTAGTTTCCCACGTGTTCATCGCACTAAATTAATTTAGTTTAATGTAACGACTTAACGCACTATAAAACATGAACCCGCCGTCAAATCCGGCGTGATACGCGGCGTGGATTTAGTTTCGCACGTGCGATGGAGATTCGACAGCGGCCGTACGGTCCGGAACATGCGGATTCTTTTGCTTGTCCTCGTCTGCCAGCTGGCAACTCTCCTTTGATTTCGTCGTTTCCGAAAGTGCCACGTGGCAGCAAGCAAGGATTGTTGAGAGAGGTGGGTGCCACGTCAGCACTGAAATTTTGGGATTTGGGCTGTCAGGATTTTGGGGTTATCTGGATAGTGTGAGGGAGAGATGAGAGGAGGAGAGGGAGGGATAGGGAGGTATAGAGAGGGAGAGGGAGGGAGAGGGAGGGGAATGGAGAGGGAGAGGGAGAGGCAGGCGCAGCTGTGGGGTTGTTTGAAATGTGAAGGCGGGTGGAGGGAGGGGAAAGAGGGAGGGGGAGAGGGGGGGAAGGGGAGGGAAGGAGAGGGAGGGAAGGGTGGGAGAGAAGAGGGAGGGGGAGCGAGAGGCGGGAAGCGGAGACGAGAGCTTTTCTGTTATTTTGAATTCTTAGTGAATAGATGTTTTTCAAAAAATGAACAAATATTAAACGTCAAAATTTTTATTATTTTTATTGCTTTTGATGGTTTATTGCGAACAATTGTGCTTTGCAAAAAAAAATAAAAAAAAAATGGGAAAGGTGAAATACGTTATTTGTTGCTATCAAATATTTGTTAGTATCTGTTTATTTGTATTAATTATTTATTAGAATTTATTTGTTATTAATTATTTATTAGGATTAATTCTTTATTCGGATTGTTTATTTATTAGTTTCTATTGATTAATTTTTTTATTTAGTAGTATTTTGTATTTTAATTACGATTTTTTTTTAACAATCTGTAAAATAACCAAATAATTGGAATCTAGTTGTAATATACTGAAAATACATCTTCTATCTTAAATTATTTTATTTGTAGAATTCTAAAATACAATTCTCTAACATTTTCGAACAACAGTTTTTTTCAATTTTTTACTTTTTTTTGCTTGTTATTGTTGTTTTTCTGAATGAATTCTTTTTTCCTTTTTGTGGGTTTATGGAAATATTTTTTGCATTTCTTTTCTCTTACCCGCAGCCTAAGTTTTTTTTTTGTCCTTTTGTTTCATTTTTGCATTTTTTTGGCTTTTTTTTTTTTTTTTAGTTTTTCGCCTGTTGTTTTTTTTCATGGCCATTTTTTGTCCTTTTCCTCACCCTTTGTAATTTATGTTCTATTTATTTCTTTACTTACCTTATCCCAACATTTTACGCAAATGTTGTCTTTTTTTCGTCATTTTATCCTATTTCGTCGTTTTAGATTGGAAATGAAATCGATACTCCAAAAGCCCCTTTGCAAATTTCTTCGATTTCCGATCCACTTTCGAATTTAGTTTTCGAAAATTCGCAAAAATCGAAAGAAATCGATTTAACCGATGTCCTCCAAAATCGTAATCACAAAAGTACGAATGTGACGGGACGTCACGATGAGATCGTTTCCGAATGGAATTCGAAGAAAATACAATTATTACAAAAATTTGCTTCATCGGGTACAATTACGGTTTCCACGGTAGGTAACTTTTTGTCCTTTTCTTATCCTGCCCTTTTCTTTATTTGTCCTGTTCTTATTTTTTCCTTTTGTTGCGTTGTCTGTGTCTTTGTTGCTTTTTTTTATCTATTTGATCCTATTTTTCTTTCGTCTCTATTATTTCTTGTCTTTTTCTTGTTTTGCTTCTATCTTGTTTCATCTCTTTCTTGTTTTGTTTTGTTTATATCTTGTTATTTATTTTTTTTGGAACCTGTTTTTGGAATCGATGGATGTATCAACGCCAGAAAGCTGGGACGGGGGGGAGGGAAGGGGAGGGAAGGGAAGGGAGGGGGAAGAGGGGAGGGGAGGGGGGGCAAGGCTGGACTCTAATAAACGTTTTTATTCTCGTAATATTTACAATTTTTTTTTTCACTTTTAACAATAAAACATAATCCGTTCCATAGCTCATCTCAACCAAATTGTGAATGAAGACAGAGAGACAATCAACCAGAAGCTACAAAGAATGCATAAGATGACAACATTCATGACCAATTAAAGGCCATCATTCCCAAAATTTACAAGAATTATAACAAGGAATTAGAATAAAGAATAAAAACAATAAAAAACTCATTTCAATTTCTCAAACCTCTCCCTCCTGGACCAGTTCTATCCCAACTCTCTAAGGTAGTTGGTCAAACAAACGTCCAATACCCAAAATTTTATCCCAACCTTCAAAATTTTAAGACACTAGGTCGAATACTTGGAATTAAAACAATAATCAAGAGAAAAAAAAGGCAGAAATAGCCTTCATAGCTGTGCAATGGAGGCTAAACCTGTGTAAAAAACCCCCAAAGACAAATTACAAAGGTTAAATGAACAAAAGGACACCTATGGTATAGGCTTTAAGGTTCTGAAAAGATTGAATATAATCCTTTTGTTCTAAAATACAACCTGCAGAATAGACCAAAATTTCTCAATAAACGTAAACCCACAATAAATAAATTAAATTTCAGTTTTCAAAGTTTAGTCGCCGTCTCCTTCTCTCATTCCCTCCACACCCCCACCCCCTCTGTCCCTTCCTCAAATCCATTACTTATGGAGGATTGTTGCAGTTCCGTTTGTTGTAACCGATCCTCATTGAATTTTGATCGTAAATGACCATCGATTGTCTCATCGATATTGCTGCAAAATAGTCACACATCAAAGATGAGAGCAAGATGGTCAAATACTGAAACTTACCAACCAACAATTTGATATTCAAATTGTCAAAAGAAATGTTTGTATGTGACATGGTTATAAGCCATTATGTCAACAATCATGTAACATACACTTGTCAAGGCCTAAATTATCTAGGCAAATACTCACACATTTATATTAAAACCATATGTTGTAAATACATAGCACAAATACATATAGACAGGCATTCCATTATTCCACATGTCCGGCCTCTAAGGGCATCGATCGGTTTTATGAAAACAAGTAAATTCAAATGCAACAACTTTAAAAACCCTAGAAAGCCCTAAAAGACCCTAAAAAACCCTAAAAAACCTTGAGTTCGGCTTTTACCTCCAATAACGTTGGAAAGTCCATAGTCGATGGGTCCCACATTCTTCACCGCAAGGCAAAGCTTTCCTTGAAATACCTGTTGACCAGATGGATTGTTTATTATGGGCCAATGAGAGAGCCGCGACCGGTTCACAAAACTCAACAACGTGTTCTTTTTCGACGGCTACTCCAAAAAACACGCTGGACGATTCAATCAAACAAAAACCACACCATTTTTGTGTTTATCGTTGGTGAGGCAACTTCCAAGGATTGGGCGAGTCTTAGGGTTTTACCTGAATGTACTGATCGGCCCCCATTGGCCATCGGCCTTTATCAAGGTTGATCCAAACCTCGGGAAATACGACGGAGTACCGTTCGTAGGTGCTGACGTCATCACACGAAACCATAAAGGGGCATTATTGAAAAAAGACTCCAATCTTTCAAACATTTTTGTAGGGTTTTTTAGGGTTTTTTAGGGTTTTTTTTGTATTGTTTGGAAAAACTTTTAAGGCATCAATCACTTGAAATCCTAATAAATATTGGTAGTGGAGTGTCTATGCTCTAGGGAATTTATGAAGGGAATTTTGCGGATTGTCTATTTTGTTTAAGTTTTTAGGAGGAGGTTTCGTACTTGGTACACATCCTTTTTAGCAACACTTCAACTTATTTTATGTTTTTAATGTCGTATGATTTTCTGGCTGAAAATCATAAAATAGCGTAAATAACAATGAGGGAGTGGCCTACAATCCGCCACATCTCCCTACACTAAATTCGTATCACAATTACAAAAGTGCAAAAACAATTGGCAACGCTATATGAGGTTCCTCAAGATGAAACATTCTCATCGGTAATTTCGCGTTTAAACCGATGATTCTACACTGCCCATCGTTATTAGCATTCATGATTGATTGGTTTTAAAAAATTTAAAATAGCCAATACTAATTCAGTGCACGAAGATGTTATAGTCCACTCTTAAATAGTGTTGTTAACACTATTTTATGATTTTCGGCCCAAAAAAAGTCACGACCGAATTAATGTTTTTGACTCTAATGATAATAATGGGCAGTGTGCTGACGGGCAGTGTACCGTACGGCTATTAACTTATTATACGAGCGCTGTAAATTGCATTACTGTACTGGTTGAATTATCACAACAACCGTACAGAAAAATGTAGGATTCGTATATTGCCGTACAATATTTAAAGTGACCAGTGTACTTACAGAATCGAGCTTCCAGCGGGGGCCGACCAACAAGCTTGCAGTATTCGGTACGGATCATAGGAGTACGTCAGCTCATTTGTCCTATTTGCCACAATTTCCCACATCTGCCAATTCCCAACGAAAATGACGTTGTGAGTTTATAATCCGTCGCTCATGCTCGAATATGACGTTTAGCTATTGTCTCTAGCATTTTTTTTAGTTGTGCCTTAGTCACGTCACATTCCAAGAGTGAGCTCTAGACTTCAAATTTTTGTCAATCCTCTAGGGGATAAAGGGGTAGAAAAGCTTTTGCGGAGATTATTCTAGTGATCTCCACCCTAATGTAGAAAAAGTACTTCCAATTTTCATTTGGTTGTTCCACAAATGTTTTGGATTGAATGATTTTCATTTGGTTGTTCCACAAATGTTTTGGATTGAATGATTTTCATTTGGTTGTTCCACAAATGTTTTGGATTGAATGATTTTCATTTGGTTGTTCCACAAATGTTTTGGATTGAATGATACTATAGTTATTTAAGTGAACCTATTATCCATACTGGAAGACTATCGATCTCTTTTCAAATTTTAATCTTGAGAATGTCCACTCTATTCATTTTCCTACCGTCTCATAATTCCTAATGTAATTCATTAACAAATCAAAGCCGTTTTTCAATCCCATATTCGTTATCGTATTTTTCCCCAATCTTTCTCGTCGATTTAATCATTTCCTCTCCTTTTCTTTTCTCTCTCTTTTGATCCTCACCAATGCCACAAATGCTTTCCTTCCCTTCCCTTTCTTTTCTTTTATTTTCTTCTTTCCTTTCCTTTTATTTCCTTTCTTTTCTTTTCTTTTCTTTCTTTCATTTCTCTTACTTTTATTTCCTTCCCTTTTCTTTCTTTTCCTTTTGTTCCTCACCAATGTAACAAATGCTTTCCTTCCCTTTCATTTCTTATGTTTTCTTTTGTTTTCTTTCCTTTCCTTTCCTCTCCTCTCCTTTCTTTTCCTTTCCTTTCCTTTCCTTTCCTTTCGTTCCTCACCAATGCGACAAATGCTTTCCTTTCCTTTCTTTTCTTTCCTCTCCTTTCCTTTCCTTTCCTATCCTTTCGTTTCTTACCAATGCCACAAATGGTGTGTATAGTTCGTCTACGAAGGAGGAGATGGTGGCGCCCGAGTCGATCTTGAAGCCGCCCGCCCATTCGAGGCCGTCTCCGAAAAGGGCTTCGATTAGTTGATGGCGGAGAACACGAGTTTGAAATTTTAATTCTTGTCCGTTGATGTAAATCGACGCCGCGGAAATATAATATCCGGTGCTGGAACAGGGTATTTGAAAAAAAAAAAAAGGGGAAGGAAAAAAATGGTTTAGGGTTCAGGACATGTTTGGAAGCCATCCTCCCATAAACACGATAAAACAAAATAGGAAGGATTAGAGTGGTCTGAAGAGAGAAAAAGAGGGGAGGGAAGGAGGGAAAAGTTGTCATGCAACAAGGATTTTGAGTTCTGGGATAAAGGAAGAAATGAATTGAAAATGAAATAAAATGAAACTTTTTTATTTTGTTTTTTATTAGAACATCAAATGGAAAACCTTTTAACCTTTTCAGTGAAAATGGAAATTTTCTTTTAAACGCGGTAAAGATTTGCCTTGAAATTATCATTTGGGGCTTCCATAACAAAAAACCAAGAATGTACTAATATACATTTTAATATATACATATTAATATAAGTATAAATTTTGTAGAGGATAGAGTTTGTGAGACAAGAGATAGGCGGATAGAAAGATGAAAATTCCAAGCAATGAGATAAAAGAAAAGTTAACAGCGGGTAAAACTTGCGACGTGACTTACAATGGCGAAAATGTTCCTTCAATAGGAATCCACACTACTTCACTTTTGGGCACTATTTTTTTGCCTATGAAAAAATACCCTCCCGAGGCTGCCATGGGCACAAACGACAAAAAAAGAACAAAAAATCAAAAAGCGAAAAAGACGTTGGAGAAAGTTAAAACAATATCTCGGCATATTCCTAAACCATTCGTATCATGCTCGCTAGACAAAAGTGTAAGCAAGAAGAAAGAATTAGACAAAACTAAAACAAAAAGGGCAACAACAAAACTTTTAATAAAACACCAACGAAACAAAACAAAACGTAACAAAAAAGAAAAAAGGCATTAGACAAAACAAAACAAAAAAAAATCAACAAAACCCCTAAAAAAACAAAAATAAAAACAAAAAAAGCAAAAGCAAAAGCAAAAACAAAAGACAAAAAACCAAAAACAAAAAACCAAAACAAAGTCGAAGACAAAACAAGACAAAACAACACAATAAAAAGGAGTGCGTTACTGAAGTAACTGAACTAAATGAGGTAAGTGAACTGATTTTAAACTCACATGAGAGACAGTGTCCGAAAATAGGGTTGACATTTGTCGCAGCAGCGAGCTGATTGGGCATAGAGGTGTTGGAAACTCCAAACCCTAAAATGCCGTCCGTCGCGTAACGTCCCGTGAGAATCAAGGAGGAGGAAGGACGATTGCATCTGTAGGAAAAAAATGAATACAAATCACATCACATGATTACAATAGATTAGGTTTTCTTCATTATATTCATTAGGTTTTTTGTTATTACATTAGATTAGGTTCTTCATTTCAATAGGTTTTCTTATGTGTTTTAAGGTTGCTTTTTTCGGTTTTACATGGTTTTATTCTTTCTGGTTTTTAAGGGTCTTTTAGGGTTTTTGCGGATATTTTCGGGGTTCTGAAGGGTTTTTTGAGGATTTTTGTTGTGTACATATTGTATTTCTTTTTATCATCACAATCAACTAGGTTTTGGAGATTAGACATTGGATATTTGAACATGAAAAAAATCATGTTACGAAATACCCAGAATTTACCTAATTGAAAATAAGCTTGTACTTTCAAAGTCAACATTTGAGATTCTCTTCTCTTCCAAACCACATTGTTAGAATTAAAGAAACTAAAGTTTGTTAACAAACACCATTTTTTTTCAACTTTGACACCGCCTTCGACTTTAACATTAGATTTTCATTTTCACAAAACTTTTGTCCTTTTCTCTCCTAACCTAGCGTCAAAAAATTATAAAAGATATCCGTCCAAGTAAAAACGGTTTTAAACATGAGACTTCTTCACTCATGGGCACTTACATAACCGAAAAAGTTTTTCAAGGAGGATAAAAGACAAGAAAAACTTACCCCACAACGAGAGGAAAAGTCACTAAATTTTCCTCCACAATACTAATTGTAGTATTTGTCTTTATTAGATATCCCGTCGCGTCATCAATTCCCCCAAGGTAACTATAAAAATAAGGACAAGTACGATCCGTACTATTCCCACAGCCCTGCAAAAACCCCAATTCGTACATAGTGTGGTGATAAATAGTCCTGAGATATCCACACTAATTAGGGTTACCATCTTTGGGGTGATCGAATTTCTTCTATTACCATTGTCACAAAATCAAAAATAGGGTCGTAATCGCATCAATTCGGTGAAATTTTTTTTTCTCTTTTTTTTAAATGATGCCCTGAAAAAAAACTAGTTTTCTCCAATTTTCTAAGTATTGAACCGATGTTATTATCCACACTATTTATGGTGACCGGTTTGTATGATGAGATTTCTTACCTTTGTGGGGGCTATGTTGGCGTCCCTACAATAATCCGTACTGCAATCCACGACGGACGAATTGGTGGGATCAAAAGGCTTTCTCGCGGTAATAATAGGCTGTGAAAAGAAAAATAGGACAGGAAGGAAAAAAGGATTAAAAAAAGGTTATAAAAAGAAAATGGAAACAGATTAGATAAAGAATGTCGAAATCAAGTTTTCCCCATCACGTGTCTTGCGACATTTCTGCAGTTTCCAATTGGTCAGAGATTTCACATTGAGGTGTCTCTGTTGTTTTCACCTGGTCAACTATTGGTCGATGGGAATTCTCTGTTTTTTCACCTGCTCAGCTACTGAATTTTTATATCTTTTCGACGTTGTGTTCTTTTCACCTGACCAGGTATCAAAAAATGGTGATATTTTCTAAGACTCTAACATGTGTATGTTTTTTTTTACCTGACCAAGTATTAAAACATTGAGTGTAGTTTTTTAGAGTGTAAGATTTTGTTAGTTTCACCTCATCCGGTTTTGCACAGTTGACCCAAACCAGAGCACTTCCGGTATCGGGCACCATCGTCATTTTTCGGCCGCCCAAAATAATGTCGATGGTATATAGCCTGAAATCAACATCAAATAATGCCAAAAACATGGAAAACAATAAGAAAAAAAAAACAAGAAATTGAAGGATTTTCTATCAACAGCAGAAAATGTCGAAAACAATTGCCCAATTTGATGACGATGACATGAAATTTATGTTGGAACAAACAATTTTAGAGAAGTGTGGGAAAAATCGGGAATATCAGGTTCCCTAAAAATGAGAATTCCCCAAAAACGAAAAGAAAAAAAAAATTGTGTGCACTTCAATTTTTTTAAGATAAGAACAAAAAATATGGAAAAATTTGGAATTGCAAGGTCATGGAATGATTGGACGAAAAATGAAAATTGGTTTTTGTTATATATATATATATAGTTATATATGTATATTCATAGTTATATATGTAGGAAGACCTAAAGAAAACAAAAACCGAAATGAAAACAAAAATTGTAACAAAAATTCAAACAACAAAAACAAACGAGAAAATTGTTCTTACCCTCGACTAAAACTTCCATCCATATTGTATTGAGTCAAAGGAGGAGGAGAGGGAGGAGGAGGAGGAGAGGGCGGAGGTCTCGGTGGAGGAGGTCTTGGAGGAGGAGAGGGTGGAGGGGGCCTAGGTGGTGGGGAGGGAGGAGGTCTTGGTGGAGGGGAAGGAGGTGGAGGCCTTGGTGGAGGAGAGGGAGGATGAGGGCTTTGCGGAGGAGGCGATGGTGAAGGCGGAGGTGAGCGCGGAGCTGTTAGTGGAGGAGAGGAGATTGGAAGAAACGGTGGAGGTCTTGGTGAAAGAGGGGTAGGTGGCGAAAAAGGAGTGAGCGGCGGAGGTCTTGGTGGGGAACCTTGGGGAGGAGGAATTGGCGGGATAGGTGGAGGGGAAGTAGGTGGTGAATTTTCAATACTGCCGAAAGTGTAGGTCAAGGTGAATTTGCTTGATAGGGTCGAGTCAAAAATGTTAACGTAGTCTTTTGGAGGACGACTACCGTCTAGTGAAAAATATGTTGTCCAACAATTGAAGGGAAGGAGGAGTTGTGACCCATCGGCACGAGATACGCCCAAAAGAGACCACAGTTTGGAAGAAAAGCCTATTGGGGAGTCGAACTTGATATATTGCCATGTGGCAGTTCCAAGGTTTAGATTAATCCTGTCAAAGAGCACATCAAAAAATTAGTCAAAAGTGTTCTTAGTAAGGTATTTGAATGGTGAGCTGAAGGTTTTTCGAAAGGCTTTTTGTTGAACTAATAACTAATTAAGATTGCACTTCATAATAAAGATATTCTGAAAATTGCGCTTAGAAATTAGCTGGAGCACATTCATTTTTTTTTTGTTTGAAGCGTATTGTAAACTTAATTATTTGTTAAGATTGTACTCAATAAATAAGGTTTTTTAAAAAGCTAGTCGTAAATGTTATATGCGACCTTAAACAGTACACTAGCAATTAGTTGCATTTAAAAAGCTTCTTATGATTTTCATATGCAACGTCAAGCATGTAGAGGCCGCATGAGAAACCCAGACTGGAGTTTGAATACTGAAAAGTACGTACATTGAGAGTAAAAAAGATAAATCACCACTTGCTTAAAGACCAAAAAATTAAAAGCTGGTTGCTTACCTGTTTATTGAGACTTCTTGAGAGTATATTTTGTTTCCTGCTTCCAGAATTGGTGCCTTGACCATAATGCGGTCTTGAGGAATATTAAAAACCGGCAAAACTGCATTCTTGAGACTACTATGGACCATATCTGGTGTGAGATCTACATCAGGAATTTGGTCTACTAAAAAGTCAGGATAACCGTCCGAATTATCTCCGTCATCCAGCATCACAACATGAATAAGATCGAACAAATCGACCGACTGGATAACTGACAAAGAAGGTTCCCCTAAAGGGTTAATAGAGGTAAACGTTGCATTGACACCGACAAACTCCCCTTGAAGACTGCATTCGATTAGCCAACGAACTTCAGAGGTTCCCCCCGGGGCGATATCACCAACTGTTAAAGAAAAAGCATTCGGAAGAGGAGAGTTTCCAAGTAAGGCTCCGACTATGGAAAATGTGACAAGGAGGCCTTTCTTATTGGAGGTAATAGTTGGTTGGAGAGATTGAGTTTTTACTGATTTTGCAATTCCAGCTCCTGAATTATAAAGGAGGAGACCCAAAGTTGCAGGAACAGGAGGCTCCACCTGTCCCCAAACCCCTACCGCATCTTAGAAAACAACGCAAATTCGTTTATGAGCATCTCTAAAATTAAGATACTTTTTAGCTAACTGTAAAATCTTTAAAGCTTCTGTACCACGTCATAAACAAAGGTCAATTGGAATAACAAAAGAAAAGGAATTAGTTCATTAATATCCCTGCAATTTGAATCATGAAAACCTTTAAAAAACAGTAACATCTTCAAAGCTCCTACACCACGTCATCAATGTCAAATGGAATAAAAAATGAGAAGAGAAGTAGTTCAATACCATCTCAGTCAGTGATTATATTAAAAACTCTTCACGTAACAATAAAAATTGCAAAGCTCCTGTCAAATGACAAATGTCAAATGGAATTAAAAAAAAAAAAAAAAGGAATACTTGTTCAGTCACAACTTTACAATTTATTGCAATAACACACCTTTTAAATAACAACAAAACCCCCAAAACTTTCTTACCTCTGCAGTGAACGGGTTGTCTCCATACACTGTTCGCTGAATAAAATATTTAAGTCCAAGTTTTGGTTGAGGCTCCACTGTTATTTTCACAGGCGTCAAGTCATATTCGATGATAGAGCCGGGACCAAAGTCCTCTACTCCATAGGTTACTGTCCCTTGTATAAAATAAGAGGTGGGCCCTAATAAAGCTGCATTTGACCTAGCAGCTATTAACCAAGTTGCAGAACCAGAAGTTTCTCCAGGTAAATAACCTGCAATAAAAACATGCTCAACAATTTTTGAAATGATAACTTGGCTAGAGATTCATTGGAGTGGAACGTAAATGTAGACAAAATCGCTGACATTAATGAAGACAAAATGTGATGAACCGGCATGTTTACATTTGCGTACATGTTTCATACACTACTTAGTGTACTAAAAATCTAAGAAACTATTGCACGCCATTACTAACAAAAATTCCGCCGACAGTGCTTGATATGGGTATGTTTTCATTCACCTACAAGCTCCGAAGCCTTTCACAAAAAGTCCAAAAAACTACTGGGATTTTTTTTCAGTGAGAGGAAATGCACGGATGTTTTATTTAATGCGACTGCATTCATATTTGAATTTCGTTGTTTGCCTTTATATACTGTTTGCAATGCAATAAACAAGGATAAAAAATGTACCTGTGCCATCTATCGATGTCAACCCTAATAAAGTAGGTTTTCCTACGACAAAAAGTAAATCGGCGAGAACTCCATTCAAATCTCGAAAAGAGAGTTTCACAGTAATATTTGTGAGACCTTGACTTGCAGCATTTGTAAGTTGCAGTTGTGCCTCCACCTGTGGTTAAACAGTATTGAGAAAACATAGATAGTCAAAAAAGGAGTGTACATTCAAATCCTAAGATGTTAAGAAATATGAATAGGGCAATATAAGAGTTTGGATCATACTATGGATAAGTCAAACTCACTTACTGCATTCATAATAAGGATGGTTCTAAAAGGCATAAGTCAAATATACTTACTGCTGCATTCGTAATAAAAATTGACTGTTTAACAACGACGGTGACTTCTGCACATACACCCGCTTGGTCCTCTGACTCCACAAGCTCCATAAATGCAGCCAAAAAGGCATGACCAGCATTCAGATAACCTTGAGATCGTAAAAAATCTGTGTTATTTAACCACGTGGCATAAAGAGATTGCACTTTGGCAACATTCATTGTTGGAGTGCCAATAGGCACTGAGCTAACATTCCACCCTGCAGATTACACCCAGAAACAGGAGTTAAAACACAAAGAAAATCTATAACAAGGTGTGTGTAATTGGATAGAATTAATGTAGCTTAGAATTTGATAGGAGAGGAGAATAAACAAAATTAGGAGCCAAACATGAATGTAAGTTAAAGGACAACGTGGATGTAGTTTAATATAATTTCTGAAGGAATTTGATTAGCTGAGGACAGACAAATCAGAATGACAGAAAGTACAGATGCGTCTTGGGAGTTAACTCTGGAGACATACAGACATCACTATTGCTGACTTCAGATTTCAAATTAACAAGCCACCATTTTTGCAGAAAAACGAAGCTATTGCGAATTCACCCTCAAAAATTACAAAGATTGAGGGTAATCGTTTGTATTGTCCTCACCTCCATTCCATCTTGAGAGAAAGCGTTGCCGATAGGTAGCTGCAATATATGAGTCATATGCGGAGTTTAAAAGCTGTTGAAGTTCTCCAGTAGATATAAGAATTCCTCCTTCAGAAGAGTCCGCTATTGATGTAACGAACAACGCAGTCCAAGTATCACCGATAGAAACATTTTGGTTGAGATTTAACCATTCACTGGAATCCTCTTTGCCAAAGTACTCATCGAAGAGATCACGTTCAACCAGGAATTTTTCTGCACACGACTTCAAAGGTGAATAATTTCAGATTTTTTTTTGGATAAAGGTTTTAGCTTCAAACGGCACAATGAGGCAGAAGGAATCAGGTAAACAAAGAGGCAAAAACTGATATGGACAAGCCAAAGTGTGGAGATGTTAAACGAATGGCATTTGCGAAAACGAACTGGAGATGACAAAGGTCAATGACGATCTCCTCAGAGTCTCAATAAATGCCCCAAGTGTGGATATATCAAATGCTTTACAACAAACGTCGGCGTAATGTCAATGACCACGATTGTAAAAAAAAAAGCCATATAAAGACTCCAAGCACCAGACTGATCAGATAGTTAACTTCACCTTGATAAAATCGGGCCATTTTTGCGGTAGGAGTGTTTAGCTCTAAAAAGGTTGGTGCCCCCCCCTCGCTTTGAAGGAGCCTCCTCCGTCGCTTACTACTGGTTTTACTTCCTTCAAATAAACACTCAATAATTCCCATAACAATGCATTTAGCGAGAAGGTTTGGAATCATGCCAGCTAAGGCAGTCGCACCATCTCGAATACATTGTATCGTCAAAGTTCGCGAGTTTATAACAGGAGGCCCTCCTAACAATTTCGAACCAAGATTTTCGGCAATTCCTTGGACACAACCTGTACTAACAATATCGCTTGCCCTCTTAATTGCCTTAAATGGGATTTGAAAAACATCCCCACTGACACTGTTTCCACTCGCACTATTTCTACTAACACTGTTTACACTTAAACTTTTTTGGACGTTAGAAGTAATGCCGAAATAATCCGTGATAGGTTTCAGATACAGGCACTCGAAAAGCTTATTTGTACCTGCCGTTACACATTTTTCGCAGCTAAATGGAATAGAAACCTGCACATAATTATAGTTTTCAAACGTTTAAAAAAAAGTTAAAGGATTGGGTATTTTTCAAAATAGAGATGCAATATTGCATTTTCTTAATGCTACAAAGAGTGATCCAATATCAGTTTCACGTCGGTTTAATAGGGAGATGTGTCCCATTTTGTGTTCTTCTAATGTCACAAAACAGTGAATTAATATCAATTTTAAGCGGCTTCCAAAGTCTAACCTGTAAATCTTATCCCGAAAATTAAGCTTACCTGAATGCTTGTTGGTGGGACATACTCCGTATACCCAGTAGTAGTAGGCACATCTGACTGATAATAGATGGGGATAGTGGTAATTGGTATCGGAAAAGATTGTAGAGGACAGGCTTTTGCTCCAATGACAGTTACTGTCGAGTCACACGTTATCCCATCACAAAGGTAACACCATCGAACACTAAAGACGGTGGGATCACAAGAAAAGCTGTGTGAAAAAATGTATCAAACACAAAAGAGAAGGTATTAAGATGGGTTTTGAAAAGCAGCAGGCAACATAAAATTGGGATTGGTCTTCATCGACTTATGTCTAAAAGAGGTTTTTATACATTTGCATCTTTTAGCTAGTTTATTTTAACTATTGCAGTCATGGTGCAACTTTGCTCAAATTTTCTGTCACATGTAAGCAAAAAACATCATTGAAATTTCAATTTTATGGTCAACAGTGAAAAAATTGTGTTAAATCTGTTTTGATCTGAGGTACATGCATATATAAGGCAATTGTGCAAAAAAGGCAAAAAAGGTCAGCAAAACAAGTGAACGTGGGGGGCATTTGTCGTCCGTTTTTAGAAGATTAACACAATTCCCTTACTTATTAATATCCAATCCCTTCTACAATCGGTATGCTACCAAAGTGGTAAAAATGTGGGGCATAAAATTTTATTTTTTCCAATTAGACATAGCGAAGACTTTATTGCTTTGTTTTCCTTTTATCCTCCCAATTTTTTTTTTTTTAATTCAGCGATTTTACCTATTGAACTCCTGATCTCTGGGCGTAACTCGAACTGGAATGAGAATACTTGTTAGCGCGGGAAGAATTCCAATTTTTGGGTTCACTTCCGGGGAAAATTCAAAATCTGGGTTGTCGGTTGGAAGTAATAATTCGGTGTCCGTAGCTGTAAGCAACCCAACAGGCACCATTTTGGGCAAATACTTAAAATAGAGATTGGTTTAAAGCCACAGTTTTGAACATTTTTATGGGGAAAGACTTTTCTTTTTGTTACTTGTCAGTTTCATTACACTCGCACTGAATTCGAGTAAGAATTGCAGTATTCTTTCATGAACTAGAAGAGAGGTGCAGGAAAATGCCGGCATCGGAAAAAGTAAATGCTTTAGTGCAACACTAATATTGCCACAATTATGCATTGCTGATAACTTAGTGATGAAGAAGGAACACAATGATTTGAATAAAAAACACTCAAATAAACACAGCTTATAGACTTCAAAGTTTACAAAATCCTCTATTCTGGAAAACAACCACACATACTATAGCACAATGTGTATCACACTGTTAACAATCCTACTGAGTTAACTAACTTGCAGCCCTTGCAAAATTTGGGATCCTTGAACCTTACTTGCAATAAGACCCACGTTTGTAATGTTATACACAATTCTTGGGTTTGCCACGACAAATTCGAACGAGAGATAGGAAGGTTCAATAATAACCACAGGTGCCGGCACTCTGCAATTTTTGGTTGAAAAGAAAAAGAAAGAATAAAAAAAAAAAAACCATGAGGGACACTATATTTCTTCAATACAATATGGAAAGCGAGTGTATCACTGCGAGGATATGATGCCAATAAAATCCTCTTGCTAGTCCAAATCATTCATTTTCATTTTCTTTTATCAATATTACTGCATTATCCCATTCATGTAGCAAAAATATGGCTGTCAGTGTGTTTTGAATGATATCCAAAACACCTCATGTTCGATTCATAAAAAAAGGGGTGATAATCATAATGTGACTCTCAGTATGGATTTTACCTTGTGGAGAAGACCAGCGTAAGTGTCACCGTATTTTCCTCCACGAATGTGGTGGGAACCGCCGTAAAACTTATTGTTACCAGCTCCCGTTTCAGAAATAGAGTTACAATAACTTCTCCGTCTGCATATCTTACCTGCAAAAAAATAAATTGACAGCCGTAGAGAAACCAAGTTTTTGTTTAGTTAAGTAGTTTAAGCTTTAAGGACCTAGACTTAGCTTTTGAACATGTTTTAAAACCACCTATTGCATTAGCATGTTGATGATGTTTGCACAACTTTTTATTCGATGAAATAGCACTTTTATGGCCGCCGATGTCATCTAGCAGAATTCAGTGATAAAAATTATTTGGAAAATAGAGCACACATATGTAAACAATTTTGTGAAAATCAAGCTCTAGCGAAATTTCCAGCCAGAAGGTGGACACCATCGAGTAAAAAGGTGAAAGGTAAAAAGTTTGATTTGCTCAGGAGTTTGTATGTCAGTCCTCTTACAACGTCAAAATTTACATCTATCTTAAGATGTTAGCATATAATCATTTATCTTTTATAACTATACTGCCCATCGTTATTAGCGTTAAGGATTTACTAGTGTTAATGCAAAATTAGAATTAACATTTCTAATTTAGTGCAAGGGGACGTGGCAGATATGTAGTCCACATCCTAAAATAGTGTTGTTATAACTTCTGGCCAAAAAAACCCGCAACCAAATTAGTGTTATTAACTCTGATAACAATTGAGCGGTGTACTTTCATAAATTAGATAGAGAGTGGCAATGAAAGAAGTAATCTTCTAGGTTTTTTCATCAATAAAATGTAGCACACACCTTTGAAGCTGTCCCATGTTTAGGCGCCGATCCTTTAATAGTGTACGACCTGCTTATCAAATTTGAAAAAGTGACTGTCCCATTAGAAGTTGTCACCTGAGTGGAAACAACTGTCCCATCCTCATCTGTGAGAGTGACAGTTGCTCCGCCCAATAATGGTGAGCCTTCTGCAAAATATGTATACTCATCTTGAACTTGTACGATAAAAGACGCTGTTCCAGAAGTCACATTGGTCAAAACTACTAATCTAAGCGGTATTTGAATTAATTGGACACCAGAGCCCACAAGGAGAGAGGAGAGATAAATGCCACGTGGCTGGGCATTTTCTGGAACTGCGACTTGCAGCGTGACAGATGTCACACCTTGGGGTCGAAGCGATGGGAGAGGAGAAGGAGTGGCAAGTGTGAAAATAGAAGGAGGAAGGCTGATAGATAGTGGGATAGGTGCTGAGGATCCAAGAAATGCAGTATTAGTGATAAAGAACTCAAAATTTTGCACAGTTCCTGGAAAACCAGAGGCAGAAAAAGAGGTAGGAGAGACGGCGAGCTCCAATGAAGGTCTCACAGCTCTTACGAAAAATATGAGACTGGTAATGGCACCCTCATTAGAAGTGAAGTTAAAAGTTGTCGGTTCTTGAGCTGGAGACTCTAGAACTCGAGTTGTGGAGAATGTCACACTAACATTTGTAGTTTCACCAGCTAATAAAGAAGAGGTAGCTATGGAGGCAGTGGCAAAAATACTGGAACTCGAGGACAACTTTACTATGACTGATATTCCAGTTAAGTCTGTCCCTCCAGTATTTGCGAGTGTAGCAAATCCCGATATAGTGGTGGTAGAATTAACTGGTATTTTTAAAAGAAGTCCTGATTCGCCAAATTGTACAGCTGGAGAGATAAGACTAGCAGTCATACCCAATATGCGGAAGGAATCTTGTGGCACACTATTTTGTGTAGGATAGGTTAAGTTGTTTGGATTTCCAGAAAAGACATTAAACTTTCCTGCCATTGTTTGGATTGGGTCAAATGTGCTTTCAAATTTCCCATTTGCGTCGGATGTAAAAGCCGTTATCACATTTCGCAAATCGTTGTTAATGCCCGTCAAAAAAATGCTTACTTTTGATCCAATAGGCACCGAACTAAAGGGAAACGTCGGAATTGCTGTACCATTAAAAGAAATTTGTTGAGGATATGGAAACTGGCGTTTGCTATCTTTTAGTTGAACTAAAGCCCAATAAGGAAGTGGTACAACAATTTGCCAAGAATATGAATCTACCCCTTGGGAATTTGTTGCTACTACTACAACTTGTACATTTTCTCCTGTAGTCGCGAAAACTGTCCAGGAAATTACACCTGTCAAATCATTGATTGACATTCCTAATGGGGCGGAAGAAAGTTTCCATTGACTAGTTGTACCACTTTTCAACCTTGGAGAGACAACATACTTTGTACCTGGCAATAATGTTATTACAGCATCCCTCTCAGGAAGTCCTATTTCAGAGATAATGGGAGAAATTTTCTGGACACTACAATCATTTTCAAAAAAAGTATCTGAACAAATACAAATTCCCGCACTACAAAGACCTGAGCTCGAACAAGGAGGGTTTCCTGGACAGGCTCCGAAATATCTCAAAAGACTCGATGAGTATATTTGATATTGTTGTCCTAAAAACAACGCAGAAATGCCCACGGTCACTGATTTTCCAGCGGTTTCGTTAGGGAAAGTGCATGAGAGAGAAGAGAAGGAGAGGAATACGGCTTGTCCAACGGGTGAATTATTTCTGAGACACGTGTAAATTGTGGTCGAGTAAAATCCACTACCAATAATAGTGATAGTTCCTCCAGGTGCCGGAATGGCGGGAGGACTAAAAGCAAAAATGGCAAATAGAATTGGAGGAGGAGGCGGAGAAGGTGGAGGACTTGGAGGTGGAGGAGGATTTGGAGGTGGAGATAGAGGTGGAGGAGGTCTTGGGGGAGGACTTGGAGGTGGAGGAGGACTTGGAGGTGGAGAGGGCGGAGGATTTGGAGATGGAGAGGGAGGTGGGGGAGGACTAGGAGGTGGAGAGGGAGGTGGATTTGGGAATGGGGGAGGTTTGGGAGGAGGAGGAGAAGGAGGTGGGCGTGGGGGTGGAGATGGAGGTGGAGGTGGGGGTGGCGGAGAACGAGGAGGGGGCGGAGAAGGTGGAGGACTTGGAGGTGGAGGAGGATTTGGAGGTGGAGATAGAGGTGGAGGAGGTCTTGGGGGAGGACTTGGAGGTGGAGGAGGACTTGGAGGTGGAGAGGGCGGAGGATTTGGAGATGGGGGAGGTCTAGGAGGAGGAGGGAGAGGAGGTGGACTTGGAGGTGGAGATGGAGGAGGACTTGGAGGAGGCGGGAAAGGGGGCGGTGGTCGAGGAGGTGGAGGATACACTGGCGAGAATACAACGAAAGGTTTTGGTAAGAACATTACTATGTTGTAGTTATATCACACGCAACTAGGTATGCTTTAGTTCTATGAGTTTCATGTATTTAATATTTCAATGAACAAAGTAAAAAAAAAAAAACGACAAATAAATAAGATTCAGAGAGCAGAACCAGGTCCTTTGTGCATTGATGAAGTATGCATAAAGGAATAAACATGACGAAGATGACATGAGAGTAGTTTGGAAGACGAAGGAGAATAATGTGAGCAAAGGAATGATAAACGGGAATGGCAATACATGAATATAGATTTTAGATTGTAGAATTAGACACGGGCAGCAAGTATGAAGAACATTGACGCCTTCCAAAGAAGAATAATGGAGAAAAAGGAAAACAAACTGCGGGAGAGTTGACAAAAGTTGTATCCACAAAGTGGAGGGATGACCTTACCAGCTGGAACCGTACAAAAATTAGTTGAAGCAATATCATCTCTCGGTTCCTGCTCTTCTTGATTGAACCGAGCATAGTTTACTGAGAGTGTTGTTACTACCTGTACTCCACTTGTATTTGTTTGTGGTGCAGATGGGCGAGTCGGAAAAGCTACAGGAAAACGAACTTCACGTACTGATTTGGGAGCTAGAGGGCCTTGGAAAAAAGCTTCACATTGGATGGTCGTAGAATTATAGTAACTGCAAGATGAGTCTCCACTTAAGGATACAATACTTGATATAAAGCTCCGCACAGTTATGGCGTAAGCATTCGAGGGCCCCTTATTACCCACTTTGACTACAATACTCTGAGAATAAGTATAAGCATCAGTCAATAGCCCGAGCGTAAGGCACGAGCCACTAAACGCCTCAACCGCATTGCTTACATTGAGGTCTATGCGTTTAAGAACAACCAATTGGGCGGTTGCAATTGTGTACGGCCCACAAGAATCATTGACACTTAGAGCAATTGTTCGGAGGACATTGTTTTTTGCGGCAAGAATTTGTGGATCAAAAACATCACCCGAAATGTTAATAGTCGGATTGAAAGTATTTACTCCAGCAGTTGGTCTAAAAGTCACACCGTCATAGTTGAAGTCCCACTGTATAGTGAGGTTAGCACAACCATCATAGCCTCGATCGGCGGTTCCGTTGAGAAAAATTACCTGTGTAACATTTTCTACGACAATATAGGGCCCATTTGCGTTTGCAAAACCTGCAAAATCACTCGTGAAAGTAGAGTCAAAGTAGAGTCACTCCCTGACGTCCCATACATACTCATTAGAAACATTTAACTTTAAAACATTAGATAACGTCAACACCTTTGACGAGCTTAGTTTCTGTATTGATATTCAAGTATTACCATGCCAATCTGTCACATTTATGGTCCGTCTACAGGGCCTACTGTAGAGTTTATCAGTGGATTATTGATGATGAAAAGGATAACCTTTTTATGACTGTTTCTGGCTATACTGATGTGTCTTCCAAACCTTTGAAACAGAGAGGAAGTAAAGACCAGTGGTACTAGTCGGGAGTACACAAAGCTCATTTGCTACAAAAACACATAAAGCAAACACAGGCTGAACTAGGGCACAACAACGGTAAAGATAATCATCTGTTACTGTCTAATACAGTTACCGAAGTTCCTAAGAATAATATAAGCCACAATAGTTGATTTTTAGGTATCGCCACTGCCTATGATGCTGGTTTTGTTATGTGAATTTTTATGCTCATGTTTTCATTTGGACTGTATCAACAATCTTCACACTCCATTGTTTTGCGGGCTTACGACATCATTCAATAAACTTCCTTCACTAACATGTTTTTGCGCTTCATTTCTGTTATACAAATATTTGTTTCAGTGTGAAGGTCAATTTTGTAAAACCTTGATTATCTTTTTCTGTTAGCCATTTCAGGATTTTCAGTTAACTTTAGACGAGACAATTAGGCATGTTACTTTTTCTCGTAGACAAGCCTAAAATATGTTCTGGTAGAATAAATGGAATATTTGCTATAAATAATTACCAGGTGGAACGACAATGCTGGCTGCAGATATTCTAAAACACCATTTCCCTGGAATGTTCACATTTGATGTTCGAGGAAGTTCGGACATAAAAGCGGTGCCTGAACCCGGAAAGTTGTAGTAGTTCTCCTCATCACCAGCATCAAACCCACATTCACCATATATTCCATCTGCATGCATACATACAGGGACATTCAACATTACTTATACACTTGAGATATGTGGAATAGGTCAATTTGAAGACCGTAAGTGTCAAATATATTTTTATTTTCGTTATACAAAGTGCTCCAACATTGCCAATGTTAGTAAGCAATTTCTATATCATTACTTGAACGGATGTCTAGCATCAGTCTTCAATTCAGGTCCTGCGGTTCAAAGGCGTTCATTGGCATTGAAAAAAACCATCCAAAGAAAGGTGACCATACGTTAGTCATTTCAGGCATCATGCACAAAACAAATTCAATGAAGCAAGGTTACAAAGCAAAGGCATAAAGAACATACATAAACATAGCAAAAAGCGGGCATATACACATTAAATGTATCAGTGAGCTAGCATTGTCATTATCCGAATATACAAATGTCCAAGTGGACACATTCACAAGCTGTCAAAAAGAGATCAGCTTTTGAAATGCCCAGAATAGAAAATGATCTTTATTGCCGCAACGAAGACTTGACCATAACAAAATATGCAATGCAGAACCATTCATAAAGTACATATAAACAATTATTAAACTACGCGTTCATTTGTTTTCCAAATAACAAGCTTTTCTTAAAAGTACCACAAACATAGATTGGAAAGCCACTCACTATCTGGATAAAGCCACTGCAAGCCATTCTCGGGATAAAATGTGCACGAATAAGTGACCGGTGAAGGACCCGCAGAGCTCCACACCAGCCATGTTTGGAAAGTGTTTACCTTATCAGTTTTTTTACTGCAAAAAAATCATAGGCTAAGTAAAACATGTCATGTTAAGGACTGATAAAATCTTGAACCTCACAGTTACGTGAATCTGAGTGGATTTTTATGTAGTTGCTAAAAAACTACACACAAAAAGACCAATATCGTTCATGTACAACCAAAGAAACTTTTAAACGTGATAACCGAACAATAAAGAAAATGAGAAATAGAACCTGCGTTTACTAATTATTTTTGGCATCTCTCAATTAAAGCACAACGTTCAACCATCTGATATCAAGTGATAAGTGGTAAGTGTACCAAGTGATTTTTTGAACAACCACATCTAATATCTACATTTGTAAGTGGAAGTAACTCAATTTGCATTCACTCCAACACCAATTCATCAAAATTTGAAACACAAGGAAAGTAACAAGCACTTTCACACATTCAAGAAAAAATCAACAATCTAAGCTTGGCATTATTTTTTATTATAACACTAATTCAACAAGAAATCAAATGCAAGGAAAGTCACAATAACGTTCACATACTTGTAATACCCAACGTTAATCCAAGAAGCCACAAAGCCTCCATCTGGAATAAAATATTTAGCTCCTGGGAAAACATCCTTCACCTCTTTCGCCATGCGAGTTAAGTCCTCAGGCCTTTTAGTATTGCTTACTGTCCTGTAATACACTGAGCCTCCATTGCTCGGTCTTGTATCTACACACACCGCAAACCACAATCACCACTTGATGAAAAATGGGTCTTGGTCGGGAACGTGCAAAATTGTTCACATCTACGAAAAATATATTTTTATAAAGCATACATATTCATAGGCAGGTGCACCTCATCAGGGCAAAGACCTCTAGGCAAAAAAAAAACAGCAATAAATCATACATATTGGTTTGGCCACTATTATATTAGAAGACATGATGGCAGAAAATAGAGTGGAAAGATAGATAGCTTGAAATGTTTTCGGAACTTGATAAATTGAGAAGAAAAAGACGAAGTTCAAACAGAAAAGGAAAAAATATCCCGAGAGTGACCTTTTGGGATCCAATCGAACTTTCGTAACCTCAAGAGTCACTTAACTCTTCACTTACAAGCTGCAGTCAACATTTGTCGACAGGTCTTTGACAAGAATCTAATTACACCTAAGGCACGCAGAAGAAAATCTAACTAACAAAAAAATGAAATACTGAAATCTTAAGCACTAAAAAAATCTACATAATTCTAAATTTCAGTTAAACAAAACACAACTAGAAACTTAATAAGAGAAAGATTCTATCGGAAGCTAATCTGAACACCCCCCACCCTTTGTCACAAGTGAAGACAGAATGAGGTGTGATGGAGTTCAAATAGAGGTTGATGAAGGGCTTTGGAAAGAAAGCCTGCCATTGGAATGGAAGTCTGGCAATACTGGAAGGTACAAATGCCGACATCAATGGCTTCTCGGGTAAAGTGGAATTGGATGTCAATGTGTTTGGTGCGCCGATGGTGGATCAAGTGGCCTTCCTGAAAATATTGACATTTATAGCAAGGGCACTGGTATTTGTAGGCATTGACTCATTGGTAAGCTCCTTACTTCTAGTACGAGCTCAAGAACCCAACAAAGAAAGGCTGCGTACCTACGAGTCCGGTGAAGAGCCTATGGAAAATTCTTGGGGAAGGTTTAACACCCGTTTCTATGGCATTGCGAACTTGGATTATATGGTTGCTCAACAAGATTGGTCATGAAAGCAAAAGCTCATTGAAAGTCATAGAAGATAGGAGTGGGGAAAACCAAGAATGGAGATTGGATGCAAGTGAACAAAGCTAGACGACTTCCTTGCCAACATGGGTGGTGCCATATATTTGGCTTCTAAAAGATAAGTCAACCGTGGGTTGTTTTTTGGATGCCCGCGAAAGAAAAGCACCACCAAGAGAAAAATAAACACGTGAAGTGGAGCAGTGGGTATCTAAATCGCCCCCAGTCCACATCGTAAAAACCAACAAGTTCAAGAGAGGAGGTGTAAGAGATACAGTGAGTCTAGCGGAGGACTCTTTTTGCAACAAGGAAAAGCTCGAGTGTAGGTTTGAACATTTTGGCTTAATTGGCCGATGAAAACCTCACAGTCTACTCGAGTGCCAATCATGGCATACATAAGGCTACCGACCATGGATCTATATAAATCATGAATTTCTTTGTGGACTGGCCCATCGGAGTTGCTAATGAGTCTAGAATTGACATCTAGTGGCGTAGAGACAACAGTGCAATAAGATAAGGAAAACTTGTCTAAAACCTCAAAGACCTAGTTTTCTTGCGAGAGGTACACCGTGAATCATTATTAGCCTTATGTACGCCATATCGGCACCCCAAAATTTTGACATTGATACCTTAAATATAATAAATTACACTATTTAAGGACATGGGCTAAATCTGCCACGTCTCTTGGCACTAAATTAGAATGAATTACGCTATTTTTTTCTTTACACTAATAATTTTTGTACGCTAATAACGATTCAAGGTGTAGTGTTTTATGGTCAATCACGACAGACTAGGATTCTAAAAGTTTGGGAAATGCAAAATGGGAATTGCGCATGGTTTTACCCTAAAGGATTTGAAAGATAAAAAAACTAGATAAAAAAAAATCATCTACATCAATGATTATTACAAGGGTTTCGTTTTTATGAAGATTCCAAAATCTGCGGGATGTTTGAAAGCCCACACTGAGGAGTGTGGAAACAGATGTTGGATCTAAACGTGTGGTGTTTGCTTGGGGCCATGGGGGGACTTGAGGAGGTGACACACTAGGTGCTTCGTGCCCAAGGAAATATAACCTTTGCGTCGGCAAGCAAAAAATTCCTCTTTGAGGGCGCAATAGAGGAAAATGATTTGCACAACAATAGAGAGGAGGATGCAGATGGAAGCAAATTTTGTGACAAGTGCGTGTGTTTTGGTGTTGTTTAGACCTTTTTTGAAAGGGAACACTGTAGAACAAAGCGAGCTTTAGAATGATCACGAGTGCCATCGATGTTTGTTTTTACTCAAAAAAACTCATTTTGATTTCATGACTTTGTAGTTGTGAGAAAGAGGTTTGTTTTTAGGTGCCATTGCGTTCTAAAGAGTCAAATACCATTTTGGGCAACTATATAAGTCGCGACATTCGGACCGGCCATGGTGGTGGAAAACGATGAGGGAGCATCGAATGTTGCAATTAGGCGACGCCTTGAGTGACTCAATTTTTCCAAGCTTCGATCCGAGCACTTTTCCCTGATGAGATTAGCAATGTGACCACTCTGGCGAAAGTGTAATGACGTAGGAAGTCGAATTAGAGAAAGGGAGCAGGGATCGGAAATAGTCCTTTGAAGAGAAATGGGACAAACTTGGAGAGGGAGATGTTGGCTCCCATGAGCCAAAGAGGATTAAAGAATGTGGTCCTTTGGATTGAGTAGTACGAGTAAATTTTCTTTCGATACAATCAGTAAGTTTTCTTTCGATACAATCAGTACACAAAGGGAGAATCTAATATTATAACGAGACCTTTGTTTAATTGGTCAAGGTTAGAATTGGAAAGATGGTCAAACCGATGTTGCCATTTTGAGAGGGTGGTATGTTAAGAAGTCGTGGCTGCGTTAGCAAATCCCAAGGTAAAAAGGATGGAGGGATACAGATGTCTCTCTTTCTAACTCCTACTTCGATGAGATTTTTGATATGTGAGAAAAGGAGACGTGATCGAAAGAAATTACGGTTGTGGTCCCCTTGTCAGTTATTTATATTTTTAACTCCCACTGCGACGAGACTTTTTATTCATGAGAAAAAGGAGACGCCATCGAAGAAAAAATACGGTTGTGGCCCTTTTGTCGCACCAACAAAAACAAATTCTTTCGAGGTTCGAGGCACAAAGGATGATGGAGAGGTTAATGCTTGATTTGGCCAAGAGTGATGGTTTGGCCAATAGTTTGGTAATGTGTGGATGGTGGAGAGATTGAGGAAAACCAATCAGAATGAGAAGATAGATGGTGGGAGGCAATGAATCAACAATCCAGGTTGCTTTAGGAAAAATCGTTGGTGAAGCAGATTCAAGTGAGATGAAGGTCTTAATACAGATTCAAAATCGGATTGCGTCATTGAGTTTGGAGTGATTTTAACCGTTGAAGAGAGGTGGAGTTAGGTGTCTTGATACGTACAATGTGTAGGTTTGAATGTATCCGAGGAATTGCAGAGTAGAGCGATCCAATTGGATCGTATAGCTGTAAGTATACGGTTGAGACAATGTGGAAGGATTTGTTGGGAAAAAATGGTCATGGACAGTTGGAAAGTGGCCTAGCCGAGGAGGCTTTACCAAGATATGTTCCGTGTCCTCCGTGATGACCTTGCACACCTATAAGTACTAGTTGTCCTTGACGATCATATTTCCTCTCGAGTGTTGAACACATTGATGACGTGATCACTCTCTCAACAATAGTGATAGGTGGAGGAAGATTTGGGTGGCTTCGACTTAAATGAAATAGTTGCCACAACAACATTTGGTTTGGTCTAGAATGTCTGCTTCATATCCTCAACGACCAAACGAGCCATTACAATTAGGAATTATTGGTGAAGTCTAAAACTTGTCAAGGGAAGAAATGAGGGACAAATAAGATTCTAACGAAATGTCAAGAATCGTTGAAATAAGTTGAGCGTTGAGATAACGTCAACGTCAAAATTTGGAGCATTGATGTTTTTCACCTGTATAGATAAAGATTTGAGATGCTAGACCTAGGTTTTTTAGAATCAGATGCTAGACGTAGGTTTCTATAGAATTAGTAGGCAACTTCTTCCCTGTAGGAGTTGAGCTACCTCTTGAGGTAAAACTTATTAGACTAGGATTGATTCTCATATGCGGAGGTCAAGTGTGACCACACTTTGTGAGCAAATGTGGCGTCACAAATAGCGTCAACTTGGGAGGACTCGGGTGCGAGGACAAGCCGTGAGTGCGTTTTCTTGTTTTGCGCGTACTAAGTGGTTTTCTTGGCAACATCTGAGAGTTCGGTTTCATTGCCACATGTGATTGACAAAAGTTTTATGCGCACAAAGGTGCTCAATCTAGTGTCCCCACCCGTAAGAGAATGTGCCTTTGAATTTGGCAACGGTATTCAAGTTGCTAAGCTAATAACCTATTAAACTAGAAGTTAGAAGACATGACAGTAAAAAATAGAGTGGCAAGATAGATAGCCTGAAAGGTTTATGAAGTTTGATAAAATGAGAAAAAGTTTGATAAAATGAGAAAAAAAAGACAATTCAAATAGATAAACAAAAAACATCTTGAGAGTGACCTCTCGGGATCGAAATGATATTTTCTTACCTTAAAGGGTCAATTGATCCTTCACTCAAATGCTACAGACAAATTCAAGGACGGAGGACAGATCTTTGACCAGAATCTAATTACGCATAAAGCACATAGAATAAATCTAACTAAAAAAAAATTGAAATCCTGGATACTGAAACAGGCAGCAAAATTCTAGATATCGAAATTACAAAAAACCAGAACTCCAATAAGACAGAGCTTTTATCAAAGGCTAATCCTCCAACAGCCTAGATACGTTAAAACATTGCACACATATTGAAGTAGGGCTTATGGAATTTTTTTTTGCTTAATTTTATTCCAAATATTCCCAGATCAAAGCACCCGGAGGAAGTTTTATCGTCGCTAGTTTCAACGGATTTAAAACTTACATAGGTTGCAAGCAATGCAATTTGTTGATATTTATTGAGAATTGGACCCTTCTAAATTGATTGTTAGAAAGGTTTTTTTGCAAAAATGCCATAAATGTTTTTGGTTATTCTAGTGAAACTATTCATTTTGTGATTTTGGCATTGGTAGAGAAAATGGGGATTTCTATGCAGCCTAGAGTGAGTCCCCCAATACTTGGTGAGATATGGCAAAGGAAATTCCATAGCATCATCTGCACTCGCTCCAAATTGGTGGGAAACAAACACACAAAAATTCTATGTAATGGAAATTCCCCGAGACAAACCGTAATATTTGTTCTTTCACACAAACTTTAAACGACAAAAGGCTAAGTGATAGAACGAAGGTTAACCAAAACCAAATCATTTATTTACTGTTTTAATCTTTTGGTGATGCTTTGGAAAACTGTAAAAGGCAAATGTTGGTGCTCACCCACATCCGACCAAAATGGAGCAATTATTCGAACTCCGCTTGAAAAAGGAAACGGAGATGGCGTGAATTCCGGAAGTTGCCTGGAACCGAAAGTACACCATTTCAAGTGTTTTTCATCTATTCTGATAGCAGACTTCTTAAAAGTACAAAATAATCAAAGACCGCAAAACAACAACCAGAAATATTTAAAGCAATGCCTTGCGCAGATTTCTTCTCTACGGCCTAACACAATAAAAGAATCATATGTTTATCAGTGTGAGAGAAAAAAAAGTGTGTATGGCGGAGAGGAAACGGAAGGAAAAGGGAATAAAGGGAGACAGGGAATGAGCAAATCCATAGAAACAACCCAAAACTAGAGAATATTCACATATATATTCACATATATTCACAACTGTTGTTTTTCTTTTCAAAGTTAATTAGGCAAATAAATATGAACGAAAGAACAAAAAAGAACTCAAACAGATTAAAAAGCAGTGGTTAGGCAAACGTTTGAATCAATTTCGTTTGTTAAGACCTTTACAAAACAAAGACGTGTGTTAGAAAAGAGGAAGAAGAACAGGTAAGGAGAACGGGACAAGTATAAAGATAAAGAGGGAATGGCCGAGACAAAAGAAAAAAAGGAAACATTACAACAAAATACGAATAGATATCCACCCCTTTTTAGGATCCATTTTATATAGTGTGTCCTCTAATGCAACCCCATAATGAAGAAAGAATAGGGAGGACCAAAAAAGTGAGGAAACCGTAAACATTGAAAAGAAAAAGTGAAATTGAAAGGTAGACAATAACCAAGAGAAACTGACTAACAAGTTCATAATGTCCCTAATTTTAATGGTACTTACTCGTCAAAAGTTAGATCTCCATTGTTGTTGACAAATACTTTTGTGGCGGTGTAGTTGAAAAATGACATCGGAGTGGGAAGAGAGATAGCCGCACTGTAAAGGTCATCATTAGAATCAAGAGTTGTATCTCCATTCAACGGGCCGTACGGAAGAAGTCCAGGCAGGGGAGGTGGGGGGGGAGGGTTGGGAGGAGGGAGCAGAGGTGGTGGTCTTCTGGGAGGAGGACGAGGAGGTGGACTTGGTGGTGGCAATGAAGGTCGATTTGGAGGAGGAGATGGGGGCGGTGGTCGAGGAGGTGGTGGATAAACTAGGAAAATCACAAGAAAATCGTTAAGGGCGACAGCCACGTGTCATTTAAATTAAATGACTTCCATGTTGTTTCAAATTTTGATCGATGAATTTGTGCATTGTACACTAGCAAGTTAAATTACATGTACAATACATCATAAACCAGAAGATATTCACTAACAAAAGGAGGTCACTGGGTCATTTTATCACCAATAAGATAGTTGGGGCATTTGATTTCTAATAGATAGAGAGAGAATACGACATGAAAGATGTCCAGAGATTGTCAAAAGACAAAAGATACACAAAAGAGAAAGCCGACCATATGGGAGGACTGGAAAAAATGACTAAGATGCAGGTGTTTTGGAGGAAGAAAATTGGCAATGCAAGAAAAGTAAAGGGCGGGTGGCAGACAACATAGTTGGAGGAGAAACCCTTACTAGCTGGAGTCGTACAAAATGCGCTAGAAAGAACATTATCCCCTCGTTGTAACTCTTCCTGATTGTATTGAGAATAGTTTACGAATAGAGTTGTTGTGACTAGCACTCCCCTCGTATCGGTTTTTGGTATCAATGGTGGACTGGGAAAAGCTAGACCAAAACGAACTTCACTGACCGATGCGGGAGCTAAAGGACCTTGCAGAAAAGCCTCACACTCCATGGTCGTATCATTAATGTAGCTGCAAGGCCAATCTCCTCTTAAGGATACCACACTTGATATGACACTCCTCACAGTTACGGCATAAGCATTTGAGGGGCCCTTATTACCCACTTTTACCAATATGTTTTGAGAAAATGTTTCGGCATCGGTCAATAGCCCGAGTGTTAGGCATGAGCCGTTAAAGGTCTCAGCTGTATTGGTGACATTGAGGTCTATGCGTTTAAGAACAACCAATTGGGTTGTCGCAAGGGTGTATGGCCCACAAGAATCACTTACATACAGAGCAACTGTCCTGAAGACATTGTTTTTAGAAGAAAGAGCCTGTCCATTAAGGACCTCATTTGAAATGTTAATGGTCGGAGTAAGAGTCACTGCACCGGGTGTTGGTTTGAATGTCACACCATTGTAGTTCAAATCCCACTGTATAGTAAGGTTAACACAATCATCGTAGCCACGAGTTGCTGTTCCATTGAGAACAACTGTTTGTGTTACTTTTTCTACAACAATATAAGGCCCATTTGCATTTGCAACACCTGTGCAATTCAAACCAAAAGTTTTTGTCACTCCAAATCCCCAATTCAAATAAACTAGAACAATTTACAATGAATTTTTCAGATTTCTTTAAATTCTTGGCCAACTTAGATGTCTTATATTAACCAAAAGTACCACTGTAATTTGAATAAAGTGCTATAAAATCATTGAAACAACGTTTATTAATGACGCTTTCTTGAAGAATGTCTGGCTATTTTTGAATTACCGTTAAGATCTACGAAAGGAAATACTAGGACTTGACATGTAAAGAACGTCAGTTATCCGAGACCGTTTATGCCATCAGCCTTTGCCATTTTACTCATTAGTAAGTTTTGGATGCCTTATTCTATTGCTTTTGAGTTTGCAAAAGAGTTCTCATTTGATATCTACGGTCTTGCCGTTGTTTTTGGCTTTTCAATTTCATGGCATACGTTTTCCATTGTTTTCTCCCCCCAGCAACAAAACGAAGGCAGTTTAGCCTACATTCTTATCTGTCTGTAAATCCTTTCATATAGATTTGTTTTTTTACTGGATACATATATTGGAAATTACCCGACCTTAAATAAAACTGAAAAAGGCGGTTGTATCTACTTCAAGACATGTTTATGTTCTACAACGTGTACTTGGGTTATCAGGGAAAGAAACTATCACCTGGTGGGATGACGATGTTCACTGCCGATATTCTAAAACACCATTTTCCCGGGATGTTCACATTTGATGTTCGAGGAAGTTCGGACATAGTAGAGTTGCCCGAGCCAGGAAAGTTGTAATAGTTTTCATCATCACCAGCATCAAAACCACATTGAGCATATGTGCCATCTGCATTCAAGTCAAATTCTAACATTGTTTGATTATTCCTGTGCTACAAAGTTTTCATTTTTTCATTGGTTTGAAGGCAAGGGGCTTCACAACTCTTTTCACCTTCCAGCCAAGATGACCTCCGATGTTTCTTCTATTTAATATCTCAACATCAGTACTCAAAATATGCCTTCCAAATGTCAAATTCCATTTTGGACTTGTGGTGTTAATGACACAAATTCCCTTTATACCTTCTCGAAGCAAAGCGAATATGCAATTAGTCATTCTCAACATGCAAAGTGACAGATTATGCCGCACAAAACAAACAACAAAAAGTGTGAATGGAAAAGAATTGAAGAAAAGGCAAAACACGACTGAAAGATAACAGCTACTGTTGTGATCTAAATGTAGGGAACACAAAATTTCATAAACTCGATAAAGGTTTCACCTTCCAGAACTCCTTGAACAAAACATACTTTATTGTAATTTGGAAGACCACTCACCATCGGGATAGAGCCATTGCAAGCCATTCTCAGGGTAAAGAGTACACGAATAAGTCACGGGCTGAGCACCGACGGAACTCCAGACCAGCCATGTTTGAAAAGTATTTACTTTATCAGTTTTTTTACTGCAAAAAAAAAAATTGGCAGGCAATGCTTTTAGCACTGTAACTTAATGTCTTACATTTGGTTAAAAAGGGTGGCATTTTTATGATGCTGAATATGAGAAAACAATGAGGATTTGGTTTTTGCTGAAAATTCCTGCTTTATTCTTAAACTAAAAGTGGTGACCATGGTTATATCGTTTTTGGTTTTTAGCAAAACCATGATCAGCGCAGCCACTTTAAAAATATTTACCATTCAAGAATATTTGATGAGAGTATTTGGTAAACCAAATCCAAAATCCGCATTCCTTTTTAATATTCGACAATAGCTTTTTTGACATTTACTTTGTCATAAAAGACAAGAAATTAATTTCAATGTTGACATAAAAACGTTTTGATTGTAAAAAAAGCAATTACTGGAGCCTCTCATGCATTCTAATTTGAAAGAAATAAGATCCAATTCCCACCGAACAAATCCCTAAGATGTCAAAATAAATTCGTCATTTGGGAAAAATATTCAATCGGCATAATTTAAAGATAACAACGAATATTGGTGAATTGCAATAAAACACTCCATTTGAATCATCTTCTACCCTTATTCTTTAAGTAGCAAAGAAAAAATCGTGATAAATCCAAGTGCGGTCATAAAAACCGATGCAAAAGTTACATTCTGAAGTCTTTGTCCAGAAAAGACCTCTTATTGTGAATTAAGGAGAGGTACAGTTCCCAAAAAAAAAAAACCCATAAAAGGATCCCAATTTTAAGCCTCAATATGGCTCAATTAGTAGCTTTTCAGTTAACCACAGTAATAAAGCACATCCAGGTTTTCGATTTGGGCAAAAGGTGTTTTCCTTTTGATGAATACCCTTTCTTTGGAATCTCTGTGCTCTCTCCCAGAAATTAAAATAATTTGCTATTTCCCGCTATATTCACACGAAAATACCTTGAAAAACTAAATCCCGTAAATTTTTTCAGTTGTTAAAATGGCCATTTGGAAACATATTTGGATTCAGTGGTAACTTTAACCTGTGTACTGGCTAATATGGCTAATTCTAGTTAGGCAGAACCAATAACCTTCCGTTTAAGGCCATGTCATTCGCAAAAATCAGGAAATTTATTGCTTGTATTTAACTTTAGACAGGTGGTTCGGTTTCAAATGTTGTCACATAGAGCTTTTCATTTTCATTTGCGCTTTGTGCGTCAAAAGAGTGTGTTCTAAGATTTTCATGTTCTTCAGATGCGTTTATGTTAGTAAAATTCAATTGAGAATGGCTTGCAAAAATGTAGACGTGAGTGTTTCACTGGGTGTTTGGGTGTTTGATTCTGTAGATTAGGCATGGCATTTAAACTAGTTTGATTCTCAGAGCCAAATTTCACTGAAAACCTATTTTTTTTTTTACTATTTCTGCTCTGCAAAGTTGCTTGATCCTTTTATGACCAGCTACATTCATTTTGATCAGATAACTTCTAGAAATTGGAATCACTCCCCCATTTTTTTGCTATTTTTATTAAAACTTGCTTCGTTTTCTGGTTTTCCATGTTTTTAAGGTTTTTGTACTTACAGCTGGTGCCATAGTTTTCGCCATTATTGGATAGAATCACTATGTTTTTTCTGTCTTGATCATAAGTGCAACTCTTTTCTGGATATGGTATGCTTTTTATTCATGGGAGACAGAAAAAACTCGGCATTTTCTGGCAGCTAGAACTTAACATTGGTGTCGTCTTTTGCCATAATTCACATTTTGTCTAGTCGGCCAAATAATTTCAAAATCCTCTGACATTTTTTCCATCAGAAACGTTTGCCTTCAATAGTTTCAGATTTTGTGGCTGAAAATATGCTTTATAATCCCATATTTAAAAGCTTCTAAGAGGCATATTGGCCGAAAAGAACCACTCCCATGTTAAACTTTCTCACGCCGAAATTTACCAAACACAACAAACACCTAAATGCCTTTGAGGACATTCTTTCTTAAACACAACACGTAAGTTTCGTTTACAGACTCAAAGTTAACAACACAGACTTAAAGCTAACAGCATAAGTGTCCCGTTTTGGAGAGTTATTCACGTACTTGTAGTATCCGACGTCGATCCAAGAGGCTACAAAACCCCCATTTGGAGTAAAATTTTTGGCCCCTGGGAAAACATCCTTCACCTGGCCCGCCATGCGAGCCAAGTCCTCGGGCCTTTTACTACTGCTCACTGCCCTGTAATGGACGAAGCCTCCATTGGTTGGTCTCGTATCTACTCACACCACAAACCACATGCACACATGTAAGAGGAATATGGTTTTCGGGTACAGTAAACCTTGAGTTTCCATAAATATTTCGCCCGTGGAAAAATACTTCTTTATCGAGTACATGGGCATTTAATCATCGGAGGAGGTCTTAGTAATATGGTACTATAAATTTAAAGTCCAATAGAGGATCAATCTTCAACTTCTGAGAAATCAACCATTAAAAGTTTCTTAGGTAAAACAAAATAGTGAAACAAAGCTCAACTGGTTGACAACCATAACGATTAATCAACATTGTTTTTTTTTTTTCGCCATTATCTAGTGTTCTTCACCAGATGCTCCAACCAAAGACAAAAACCTAAAAGTGTAGTCACAACATTCACCAACGCAAAAATTATCCATCAAGAATTCAAAAAAGGGACGTTCACAAAATCAGCGCCATCGAAAATTTATTCCCTGGAATAAGCGGACATCATAATTTGGCCGCAGATTTCCAGAAACATCATACCGCGGCCATCTGTAATTTCCGCTGCCATAATCATTGTAGTGACTATGCTTAAGAGTGATCTTCTCACCTACGTCCGACCAAAAAGGGGCAATTAGTCGAATTCCACTCGAATAAGGAAAAGGAGCTGGTGTATACTCTGGAAATTGTCTGAAACCAAAATACATCGTTGCAACCTATTGTGAATGCGAGTTAAATGTTAGAAAATAAAATGGAAAAAGATATAAAAAGAGAATATGTTAGGGTTCCCACGGGTATGACAAATGTTGGAAGAAAAGTGTTTTATGAGGCCTTCATACAATCGTGGTACCTATGAGGGTGGAGAGAGGATAAAAAAAGTGTTTGGAGAGAAGTTGAAAGAGGGAGAGAACGGGGAGGAAGGAGGGAAAAAAAGCACAATGCAAAGGAAACTAGCCAGCCATGGATAAAAATTTATCAGAAAACCCTAAAAAAACAATGTACCTATGTTTGCTTTTTCTTAGGATCCATCTCCCATCCTTTTTCCTCCAAGGAGAACCTAAATTGGGTTTCACAAAGACTGACTAGAAGAAGAATTGAACATAAAAGGTGAGAAGAACACACGAGAGGAGCCAAAAGTTGGTTTTCACCCGACATAAAACGACTAAGACATCTTGGAACCCCTTTTCCAAATGATGAGATAATTCAAGGGAGCGAGAGAAAGAGGGGAGGGAGAGGGAGAGCGAGGGAGAGGGATAGCGGGAGAGAGGGAGAGAGGAAAAAAGGAAGCAACGAAGCAAGGGAGAGAGGGCGAGAGGAAGGAGGAAGAGAGCGAGAGAGGACAAGGAGGGGACAGAGAGTGAGGGCAAACAATACGACAAAGTTCCAACCGACGACTTCTCCAATGACAATTTTCCAACCCATAAATTTCTCAACCAATTGGCAGTTTCTTATGCGAAAAATTCCGCATCTCACAATGTCAATTTATCAAACTTTTTTACAGTTTCTCAAGAGGCAATTTCTCACTCGTCAAAAGATAGGGCGCCGTTGCTGTTCACAAAAACCCTCGTGGCGGAGTAGTTGAAAAACGACAAGGGAGTGGGAAGGGAGACAGCCTCACTAAATATGTCGTCACTGCGAGAGAGAGTGACGTCACCATTTGCAGCACCAAATGGAAGGAGGTCAGAACGCAAGAGGGAAGAGACGGGAGAGACAAAAAGTGTCGACAGTAAAGCGAAGAGAAGGGAGAGAGAGAGGAAATTGTGTGGCATTTTGGAAAGGGGAAGAGGGACAGGGAGAGAGAGGAGTGGGGAAGACGTGAGAAAAGAGAAGGAGGGTGATAGGGAAGGGAAGAAGGACAGGGAAGGGGAGATAGAGGGAAAGGGAAAAATAGTGGGAGGCGGAGGAATGTAGGAGAGGGGAAGAAGAGGGAGAGGAGAAGGGAGAGGAAAGGGTAACAAGGGAGAGATAAAAAGAAAAACAACGCGGGGAATAAAATGGCGACTCGAGTGGCTGACAGGGAGAGGGAGGGGGAAAGGGAGGCGGGGAGAGAGGAGGAGAGAGAGAGGGTAGACTGAAGGAGGGTCGGGGGGAAGGGAAGGGAAGTCTTTGAAGGGGAGGGGAAAAGAGAGGAGGGCATATGGGAGGGAACTCTTGGGAAGTGTGAGAGAGAGGAGGAAGGAGGGAGGAGAAAATGGGAAGGGGAAGAGGGAGAGGAATAAAACGACAAAGCCAAAATGCTTTGTCGTTTTAGTCCTTATTTAGTGTGGTATTTAGTGTGGTATTTAGGGTGGTATTTACCCATACCGACTCAGATATAGGGCTCAATACACAGATTTCCACACTATTTAATGTGAAGGAAAAGTTATAATAATCATGGCGCAATAAAAAAAAAAGGAGTCTAGAAGAGGGCTTCGCCAGGAAACGACAAAAGAAGAAGAGGACACGAAGGGGAAGGAGAGAGAGGCGTGAGAGGGGGTGAGGGACAAATAAAAAAGACGAAAATAAATTTGTCTTTGTTTGCCACTTTTTCTCCTACGTTTTTTTTTTCTGTCCTTCACTTTATTTTTTTTAATTATGGCATTTCTGTACACTGCAGTGATGTCGCGTATCGGGAAAATTAATATCGTGATAAATTCGATATTCGATATATCGAAGATCGAGAAGTCAGGGGGATCGATACATCGCTCCGGGACCAACAAAAAATATCGCGATATATTTGGTAGGAAGTGGAGTACGTACAGTTGTAGTACGAAAAAACGTACGACAAACGGGGCTTTGAAATTTTTGGGGGGGAGGGGAAGCCAATTAGCCAATGTCGTTTCAATATATTGCAGTATAGAAATATTGGCATATCGAGCTTTACATCGAAAAAATATCGGGATATTGAGCTTCAGCGCATAACAAGGCGTAATATCGAATATCGGGTACCCAAAATAAAGCACATATAGAATATCGGGAAGGGGCCTTCGATACAAAACTCTACTGTACTGTACTCTTTAGACGTGTTCTAAAAAGTGCGGAGAATTTTGTACGGAGGTTGCGAATTTTTTCGTATCTAATTCTGTGTACGAACGGTGAGATTTTGTGTATCTCCACCATATTTATGGTGTGATTGAAGCAACTCCCGTTTACAGGTGTTTAATCTTTCTTACTACGCGACAAAAATAGGGTGCTTGCATGGGAACTCGTTCTAAGTCTGAGCAAAAGGTGGCATTCGGCGTGTCTCCACCGAATTGAAGGTGTGTTCGAAACAACTCCCGTTCACAGGTGTTTTGCTTAGCTGGACTGAACGTTACAGACTTATATGATTGTACCTTGAAATGGTACGGATGGGATATCCATAGGACTAGATTGGATTGGTCCAGAAGAAAAAGTCTTTATTGCAAAAAGAAGAAGAAAGAAGAAGATCCAGAAGAAGTAGATTGGATTCGTCTCACACTAGATTCTGCACTAAAAGGTACAATCTGCAAAGAAAAGACTTGACTTGCTCGTCCAAGCCATGTTGAATACGGACAAAGCGGGAAATCCGGAGTTTCTGTACGAATCCTATTAACATCCACAGTGCTGTGATGTCCTGTACTGTACTTAACCGTATGAGAATCTACCGTATCTCCTTGCACATCAAGCATTCGGTTCGGCTCGAATCATTTCGGCTCGGTTCCCAAAGCTCAATTATAGACCTACTGAACCAGAACCGTTTTGCCGTACAGCAGTGGTACTTTACAGAAGTATATCAATTTTTCAAAGACAGATTACAGCTGTCTCTGGTGGACGAAATCTTCAACGCCGACAATGTTGTACGGCCCTAGATGCGGAACTGGATTCTTAAATGTAGAGAAATGCCAAAAGATTTGCCACGTAGGCATAGTACAACCAATAACTGGTAGAAAACAGGCTGCAAACGGCGACAAACTGGAGGTTTAAACGTCGGAAGCAGGACCTAAACGCATAGGTACTGAAAGTAATTCATCCGTACCGACATTGTATCCGTACTGGCCTTGTTGACTCGGATAGTCAGAATGGCATTACGTGTCATGGTACCATGACTGGTCTCTGGAGTCCAGCTGTCGAGTATCTTAAGGTGAAGTGCTGAACTTAACAAAAGGTCAAAGAGAAGATTTTGTTATCAAATTCGCGATGGTTAAACCATGGATGTACAAAACTTTATTGGAATGGAAAATTGTTTACTACTGTACTGTACCATTAAAGGCTACAGTTGTAGAAACCAGAAAAAACAAAAAATACACTAGGTAAACAACACTAAAAACAAAAACAATAAAAACAAAGAATAATAACGCCGTCCTTATTCTGTAGCTTGGAGGTCCCCGTATCTCCGGAGCTCCAAAAGACGACAAATGACAATTTTAAAGAAAGAATTCCGTACAGTTAGGTCTTCAATAGTTCTTGTTCTGTAGCTCGGTGGACCAGCTTGTCGAAAGTAGGAAAACGACAACCGTCAGCTCTTCTGGAAGTGAGGGTCCGTACAGTGAAGTTCTCCAAAAGTCCTTGTCGTGTAGCTCGGCGGTCCTGCTTCCCAAAGGGGGAAATACGTCACCCGGCGGCTGTACAGTGCAGCACTACTGGAAGTAATATGTCCGTACTAAGGTCTGTCTGCAAAAGTCCAAAGTCTAGCTGTCATTCGGTTATGTGTTGACCCATAGCTGGACTGTACGGTACACCGTGAATTGCTATTAGCGTCAATGTTTCTTTCGCCACTTAAAACATCGTTTATCCGTACACCTTGTCCGATTTTGTATCTGACGGTTGCGATTGAAAGGTAACATTCTCAGCTTTCGATTGGCGGTCTCAAATTGAGAATCGGACAAGTGTGTACGGAGAAAATATGTTTTAAGTGGCGAAAAAAACATTAACGCTAATAGCGATTCACGGTGTAGCTTGATGACCACCAAAAAGAATAGGATACGACAACCGCAGATCCCACCGGTGGAGCTGACGCTACATCGCTTATGGTATTGTATGTCACAAGCATAGTTCAAAAGTAGGCGTTTTTATGGTAGGCCTTTGGTCGGCGCCTTTATCGTAAGTTGTGTTACGGGCTTTTCATGTGATCTTCTTAGATCGCTACTTTGATCAGCGACCGTCCGATCGTCCGAATCTGACGGTGTAAACAACAAATTTTGGTCCAAATGTTTTAATTGGTCCAATTTTTGGTCCGAATGTTTTAATTGGTCCGAATAGGTCCGAATACAATATGGGTCTTAAGGTCATATTGTATGTTTTGCATACAATAGGCATATTGTATAGGCCTACTTTCACCTACTTTTGAACTATGGTCACAAGCGTGCAAGATTTTGAATGTCGCACGAAATCAGCATACCGTGCGATAATTTTTTCGGGAGTTGTCGCAATTTTGTGCGGCTGACTTCACCCATGAATATCGAACTGAAATCGCCAGGCACGCATAAAGCATAAAAATGAATGCCACTGATTTTTTTTATGTTACTTTGCGTGATTCTCATGATCACAGATCTTCAAAGAAAAATCATTTGTATGCCTCGCACGTGTGAATCGAATTAAAAAAGATGTACTCGCAAATTTAGGTTTTGTCGGACCTCAGCGCTCATTACTAAGAATTGAAAAAAAAATCGTTTTTAGCACCAAAGGTAATGCTGACTTTTGCACTCAAGATCCTCACACTTGGCCACTAGGACACACATGTTCTTGCTTGTATACTTTAAATACATTTTTTTCTAATATACTAGATAACAAATAACCAATAATTAGTAATCAATAACCAATAACCAATAGCTATGCACATACGGAAATGGGAGAATCTAATTCTACGAGAGAAACGATTAGCTGATGAAGGAAAGTGAGACAATTTGCTACATATCTAAAAAACATTTACTTAACAACATGAGAGAAAGGTATGGAGTGAATGCGACAGAGTTCAAGTTAGGGAGGTGGAAAGATGGATTTTATTCTTTGACAATAATTGTGCGTGAAGGTACCTCTTTGCTATCAGTATGAAATGAAATGTTGGCTTGTCCATTCTATTTTACTCTGCCCATTCATTCCTTAATCAACGTGCATCTTGTATGAACACCACTTGGCAAGAGTGACTTCACCAGATGATTAGAAACCTCAATAAAAAATACTGGAAAACAACAGTTGTAGCAAGCAATTCACAACAAAAAATATAAAAATGACAAATACCAATGTACTAAAAATCATACCATTTGGTAAAGAACACAATATGTTTAAATAGAAAACATATATGGCACTACTTCCATGCCTCACGAACATTTGATATGTTTGCTGTCCTTGTTGTAACGTGTACAGCAACATTCAATCGAACCACTTTAGTTTTAGAGCATGAGAAATTATGATTTCCTTTCACACTGTAGTTCCACATTCACTATGGAAATTGACTCGGACCAAAAGAAGTAACATAAGCCTAACCTCGCAATATAAGATAAAAATATAAGAAATAAGTATAAATAAAAAAAACAGCAAAGCAAGTCTACATCTTTAACTTATACAATAAGAATCTATGAAAAAAAACTTCATTGTCTCAACACATTCTCATAGCATCGTATGCTCTCCTTGTGCCTGGTTGTCACACTGGAGTACAAACTGTTGCTCCAACCACCAGCTTGGTATCGTCGCAAATCCAGCCTCCATTAGCCTGCTTGAATTGCACTTGATTTTTGTTGAAAGAGGTCAAGATTGACAAACAGGTGTCGCCAGCAACCACGGTGTAAATAGTGTTGCCGGCAGCTGTGCAGATACGACCAATTTCCTCGAAGGAGGTCGCTGAAGTGCATACCTATGGATATTCATATATGAAAGATAAGAAAAAGATCAGTTAAAATTGAAGTTGTGACAACACTTGGAGAACAAGTGACGAACAAACAACATTTTGTAAACAATATCATCGCTAGAATTCAATAATAAAACGAAGCATAACCCATGCAAACGCCAATTAAAGAGGGTACTAAACATTATTCCTCATATTGAACCCACCCTATCAATAAGGTATAAGATTTCTTTCATATACAGTTAGAATTTTCACCTCAGGACCCAACAAAACGATGTCGCCGGTTGGAGGAAAGAGGTTGGCACATTTGATACTGGGGTTAAGGGAAAAGAAGTCGCTTGCGCTTCTTCCAAAAGTAGAATTGATAACACTTGCACACGTGGCACCAGAAGGAACAGTATATGTGGAATTGCAGAGGCGGGTCTCTAAGGGTGTGCCAGTTTTTATGCAAATCTACATCCAAAAAACCATGGCAAATTTAGAGTTAATTAATATTCTGGTTTTGATTTTGGATATTTCTAACCAAAGATCGTAAATAATGTTTGTGACAATTTCCAACCCAAAAAATATAACATAGAGCTATTGACCAATTTTCAATCCAACATCATAAAACAATGTTAATGCCAACCATCACAACAAACATAAAGTTAGTAACAATAAAGGAATGCACACTCCACTTCAGCAACACTACCTAGTATTACTAATGCTACTTCTGGATTACCCTGATTGCTATTTTAATAAACAGTGGAGCGTAATGGCACTCATTTCTTATACGCATCTCTGAATGTCTTCTGACAAGGAGTTTATTCAATAGTGTGCGATTCGTATATATTCTGTAAGGGGTCCGAGGATGTTTTTGGTTGCTTTCATTTGCAAAATGATTCTTCATGCCAAGCGCAAAAAAAACCGCAACTCTTGAATGTGGTTCGCAAACAGGCAAGTTAAGAAAGTCGTGATGTTTCATGGATGGTTTATTTTTCGGAAGTGGGGTGCCTTTGAAACGGCATTTCCTTACTTAATTTTCAGAGAAAGAATTTTGGTTCCCTCACCTGCTTTCCTACAGGTAAACTGGCACCGCAGTTAAGGTTCACATTTGGAGATCCTCGGCCGCCGAGAGTTGCACTGGATGCTAGTTGGAAAAGTGACGCAACAGAGGCACAGGTGTCATTCTGAAAAATTGCAAAAACATGTAGTAAGTCGATAACTAAAACAGAAATGGAACAGAGCCATCAAACGGGATAAATGAAGCGTCAAAGGGAATAGACTGAGCAAGGTAGGTTTTTCATGAGTTGCTTGATTAATGAAAGTATGAATAAATGTGACAGACCCTCTTTCCAGGATTAGCATAAATAGCCACAGTTAACTTAGATTGCCCGTCAACGTTTTGTTTCGTCCTGAATGTAAAACATAAAAAATACCGAAAATCGCGTGAATTCTTAGTATAAAGACATCTCTTTATAGCGATTACAATTCGATCGACAGACTTTTTGCCCTTTTTTTGTTTTTGTTCTTGTTGACTATGATTGTGTTATTCACTCACAGTGTCTCACTCATTTGAGTATCAGAATAAGATAAGGAAAGAAAAGAATATTCCATGTACAATAAAATGCCGGTTCAACTAGAAGTAGGTTCCAAAACCTAGAAAATAAGTTCAAAACCTTCCGACGCGTTAAATCCTGGGGTTACAGTCTGGCCCTGACATACGACAACGAATTTCCGGAGCAAGGGACATAATTCTAATTTAGCAGATTGCCCTTCAATGTAGAAAAAGAGTTTTAGAATAAATGGAATTAGACGGAGTCTAGAGACTGTTGCGCCAAAAGAATGTAACAAGAATGACAAATTGTAATGATATTTTTATAATCCAGAAGGCTTCGATTCTCAATAATACTTTGAAAGTAAGATGCAATGCAGATATTGACGGGAAGACTACTTTAAGAAAGAGTATGAAGTGAACAATGATATTCCTATATTGTCGTTCACAATTTTCCCATGTTTGTATAAAAGATGAGATTGTTTTAGATCTCTTCTAAGACAGTTTTGTCCGTATTCACCTGGTTGACGATGTAGGGCAAAGCACATCTCCTGGACCCAGTCACATTTACCACTTTGAGAGAAGGTAAGGCAATCGAGCAGTTCACATCCTGCAGAGACCGAATACACTCAAAGTCAGAAAAGAGAGTGAAAATCTGTGACGTGATAGACAGTTCACCCCTTGTGACGTGTCAGAGAAACACTATTTTTGCTTCTTGCCTTGTAGCCAGATGGTTTACCGATCGTGAGTTATGCCATAAAGCATTCTTCTTCTCTAATAGAAATGTCGAATCAAATCAACATTCTAAGACTATGTCATAGCAGGACAATACTCAAAATTATTATGTTACCTCCGGATCATGCAACATTTGTACATTAAATAAGCATTGTATCAACATATTGTATTGGGAATATCAAACAACAATCGCATTGCTGCATTAAAGCTGCAAGCTTAGAGATGCACAGAAACAGCACATTAGTGCACCGATTTACCGTCTTGTCATCTGCATCTATACGCAACACTACACCGCTAATCGTTATTAGTGTAAAAGTTTTTTTCGCCACTTAAAACATATTTTCTCCTTGCACACCCTTCGGTTTGTAAATTGGAGACTGCCAATAGGAAGTTATGAAACTTGCCTTCCATTAGCAACTATCGGATTGACAATCCAACAAGTGTGCACGAAGAAAAGATGCTTTAAGTGGCGAAAAAAACTTTCACACTAATAGCGATACATGGTGTAGTTTTCTCATGCTCACCCTCGGTTGCTGGAGCCTAAAGAGAGTTGCGTTGATGCCAAACACGTCAGCAAGGAGGTCGCACGTCACTGTCGGGCCGCTTGGAACAGTGAAACGTTGACTAGAGAGACTTGCCGCATCTGCCACATAGTATCCACCAATTGATGAGTCCATCAACAAAGTACTGTCATGCTAATACATGGAAAGGTTATACTGCTCAACTACACCGTTGTTGGTTACACCATTGTTGGTTATTACAGTTGAAGTACAATAAGTCTAGCAGGATATCTTCTCTTTTCAGTCGTATTGAACCTATTTTATTATTATTAACCGACTCAGTATTCTCAACTCGGTTAGTGAAAAACATCCTGAGTTCCACATATTAAATAAAGATTTGAACTGCAAGCATTGCAACCTTTCACTAGATCTGTCCACACTAAAATAGGTTTGAAGGAAAACATGTTTGTCACACCTAGGAAGCTGCAATCTTCCAAGGTGGGAAATAGAAAGCTATAAACCGATGGGAAGCGGTAGGATATTTTTGGTCTTGGTTTGGAATATCAAAACACCAGAAATATATAAAAAAACTTATAATATTTTGTGTGATGAACAATTTGTCTAACATGGCTATCTGATGAATTTCTGCCACCAATAGCTATTACATCAGAGCTAAAAGCTTTTCCATTTATTGTTATTCTAATGGAAATTTTCCTTTTCCCTCAATTATGCTGCTCTCTTTTGTGTTATCACTCTCACCTTCAGTCTATGTATCTTACATCCGCTTAGTTTTTTCACTCAATTCTCTTTCTTTTTCAGCTTGATCAGCTTGCACAAAATCGTGAGAGTAATACAGAGGGAGAAAATCTTAGCTATTGCGCAAATAAATAACTGCGAATCTTTGCAATTAACTTGTTATGTTAAAACCAAGAGTGTTGAAACTTACTGGAAAGACACGTGGCACCTCCGCCAAAAGCGTATTGAGAAAGCGAATAGCCGGAAGGACAGAGACATGTGTACACTCCAGGAGAAGAATTCACATTCACACACTCTCCCACTAAACATGGGTTGAACGAATCAAACGTGCATGGAGATGCTGCAAACAAAAAAAAAAGTTTAGAATTGACAGTAATGGTCTTTAGAGGCAAATGCAGAAGGTCGACAGCAACAGTACACATCTCGGGTAACTTAGAAGTCAGCAAGACCAGTCAGTTATTCCCCTATTTTCTCCAGTTGTGGAATTGGATTACTAGTGATTACAAAATGGCTTACAGTTATTGTAACATACAAAGTACCATCATTTTCTCGAATTTTGAACAAATTCTTTAGTTTCTTTGAACGACACTGGTCGTTTATACTCACCTGGCACACAAGTCTGAGAGCCATCGGTGTTATTGGCGGCAACAAAGTTAGTTGGGCAGGAACATAAATTTCTCTGGCCAACCACGGTGCAGGTTCCGGCTCCACAGGGATTCAATCTGCCCGCAGGAAAAGTACTATTTTGGAGCCCTAAAGCCCCATAGCTACGGGATTGGCATGGATCGCTGCCTGCATATAGTTGAAGCAATAGTAAAGGTGAGATAAATATGCCAGTCAAAACGTTTTAGGCTTTTAGGTTTACCTCATAATTTTACCTACAACAATTTACGCAGAGTGAGAAGCTTTGAGTGACATCTTTATTTTCATCATAGTTTCATATGAGAAAACTATAGAATGTTGACAATGTATGTTCTGTATCTTACAATCATAACTTACCATGTTTCAATGCACCAGCTACCAGAGATAGTGTGGGTGAAACTTTATGGAAAGTTTGTCATCCGCACATTTTTTTGTGAATCATGACGCAAAACAAAGAGTTGGCCACAAGATTCCATAGAACCAAAAATGAGCATTGCCCACATTATTTCAATGCTTGTTACTCTTCCGTACACATGAAACCCTAGGCAGGGTAGCGTAGTAGAAGACTTCTGTGACACTTCGTCTGGTAAGCAGTGGAGTAGGCCATAGGGATTTATGGGTTCGTTACACAACCGGAGCTCTTTTTGCCAGGGAGCTCATACACAGTATTGTGAGTGCTAAAATGTCTTGGTCTCACAAATTATGGTAATATCTTTTTTTTTATAATATGTGTTCAGTGCTCATAAAATTTCGTAATCTGAAAACACACTACAAGGACGCACTGAAGGATTGCTGTAATTTGCGGAATAAAAAACACAGATTTTGGTAGACGACTGAATGTATTCACATTATGAAGAATTGAAATTTTTTTGTGTAGAGTGCTACAAGCCACTAACCACATTTCATAAATCATTTGCTAGATAAGTAAACCTTGGATAACTGGTTTTGAATGTGAGGTGTTTGTAGTGTTTATCAACTGAAAACAGATTAACTGTCAATATCCTTGTTCAAGTTGATAGATGTCAAAATACTCACATGCAACTGATTTTCAAATTCTCGACCATAATCAAAACTATTTTCTTTACAAAATCACAAGCATGAATTTTCAATATTTTTAAACCACGGCGTGATAGGGAAGATGGAAATTTCCACCTTTGACGATTGGGACGAATCCTGCGGTAGAGAAAATTCCACATGTCCCAAAGCCGCTTCGAATGGAAATTCGCATAAATCCTTTCTCTCCCCAACTTACTCCCCATGAATTTTTTATGATTAAATGGGGGGGACTAGTGGTAAGGCTATATCCCACAACCACAACATTGTGGTCCACACCATTATTGAAGCAATTTGGGTCATCGTATATAAAACCCTGTACAAGTAGAAACACAAAAATAGAAAAATTTACTGTTTGAATGATTTTATCATGCATTCACCATCTCTTGCTAATAGTATAGAATATAACATTACAACAACTTCAAATACTGCAGCTCTGAAATTACTCTTGATGGAAAAAATCCACGGCATTTACATAGAGTTTCATTTAGGTAAATAGTAGCTGAATGAAATTTCACGAAACCAATTCCTTTGACAATTTGAAATCCAAACTTAGTATGTACAAATTGCTTAATTAACACACTTGCACGATTGTGGATTTTTATCCTTCGATGTATTTTTGTAGAAATATAGTACTCTAATACCACTTCCAATATTGAACGTAAAATAGATGAGCATTTCATTCACATTGACAAAAAAGCAAACAATCACAACCTTTTTACAAAGAGAGGTAAAGAAATAAAAGTACTTACTCCTTTATAGCGGATAAAGGATTCGCTCGACGCCTCGATCATGATTCCCATGGGTCCTTGGAGGATTGCAAGAAGGAGATCCAACAATCGCAATGGTTTCACTCTTTCATAAGACGAAATGGTAGAACCAATGAGGACCTGCATATTATACTAAAAGTCAATGAATAAAAGTCTTGTATTGGATACCGACATACCACGACTTTCTCAAAATCATCATGTTTGTTGTTGACATTTCTTGATAATTTTTTATTTTTTTTCGTTCTTTTTCTTCATTCCTTCCAATGCACGGCCTTTCCTTAGAGCCAACTGTGTAAAGCTATACTTATCTAAATATTTCCAGGGTAATTTAAAAAAGTTTTTATTTACAGTATATTTTAAAAAATCACCAAAGCATAATACTAGTCGTTTGAGTTCGGGAATATCCACACAACGTTGCCGAAAGTCAACACGGTGGACAAAAAGAATAAAAAAATGTACAACGTGCAAATATTTATTTGCCTTACTTTTGTGATATTACAAACATCAGGATACAGATTGTACGGCCAACTTGTCTCATTAGAAATTCTCGTAGAAGCTGAGTACTCAAAAGTATCTCCAGGAAAGCCTCCACTACAGCCCATTTGATTTCCTTGACAATCCAAAACTTGCTGTTCAGAGAGAGAGGGATAAACATTTCCTCCATTTGCAAGAAAAATCGCACTTTCGATCGTGGAAATCGGAGCAAAAATCCAGCTGGCACCTGGATGTATAAAAAAAAAACGAAAAAAAAGAAAAGAAAACACGTCGCTAACCTCAAATAATAAGCAGGAAACTCACTAAATTGTATTCAAAATTGAGCCAACTCTGCAAAGTTCAAACCTACTTTTATGATTTAAAAGCAAATATATATTGGACCTCTTTTGCAGCGAAGGTAGCAATATGAGCAGGATCTTCATCTCCGTCCCCTCCCCTTACCTCCTCTCCCACCTTCTCTCCCTTCCGGCCCTCTCCCTCGTCCCCTTCCCATCTCCCTCCCTCTCCCCTCCCCTCCCCCCCTCGCTCCAACCCTCCCCAATTCTCCACTCCATTTTTAGCCTCTCTTGATTTGTTACAAACGAAATACAAAATCATAGACATGGTTAATAGCCCTTAAAAAAATACCACTTCTACCATGCCGGGAAAGTTTCATTGGAAATAACATTGGGAAACATTCTTACTTAGCAGAAATCCTTGTTTATTCGGCTGGAAAATTTAGTTATTTAGATAGAAAAAACAAGTATTTACCACATGTGCTTTGATATCCAACACGGTCCGCTCCTCCTTTCTGAACCCAATTCCATTGTTGTGGAAGTTTCCAACTTCGAGAAGTGCTCGAAAAACCCGAGCTTATATATCGAAACCAGCGATTTGAATATTGTGTTGTTTTATTTGCAGGAGGTAATAAACCCTTCACTCCAACTGGACAAACCTCGGAAAATCACAAAAAAGATAATAAAAAGGCCAAAAAACATCCAGCGGAAAGGTGGGGATTTTGAGCTTAAAAAGACGTTTTAGACTGGAAATCAAAGTTTTCCAAATGTTTAAACAAAATGAAGAAAAAACTACATTTGGTCGCTTTTCTAGCAATGTCTATTATGTTTTAGGTCTTCAATACTAAGACCAGGACATAAAGCGTTTACACAGTCAATCTTGTTATTTTTTCTGAAGCAGTAACACAGATAAATTTGATCTGCCCATTTTTAAGTGATTATTGAAGTGCAGATTATAAAATAAAACTGCTAATTTTTGTGGTAAAATGCATCCATATTTTGATTGATGTAGGTAACAAGAATTGGCAATGGCGTGCGCTTCAAAAGTTTGAGAATGAGCCACCTATAATTTCTTCAAAAACTTGCAAAATGTTGACCTTAGCTGCATATGTTTCCTAAAAGAAGACTCAAATGATAAGGAAAAATATGTACGACCGTTCAAGGACATCCATATTCACTTCTTGAATTCTTCCAAAATCTTAAATACGAAAAATGGCTTTTAAAAGGCCTTCTTAAATAAGAGTTAAATAAAGAATGACAGAATGAAAACATTTTCGCAATGATTGTGTACGTGGTAGAATGAATTTCAATACTTTAGGAATTTTTCTCCAATACACTTTTTATGTGATTAGAAAGATAAATACGGTTGTAAAATATGTAAAACATGCGCCAATTGATGAATAATACTGTGATTACAAGCCAACAGTTAAAGCGCCACAAGCAAAAAAAGAAACAGATATTAAAACGACAAAAGTTAAAAGAGGAAAAAGGCGGCAAATAACAAGCAATAGGCATGCACCACTTACTTGGGTTTCTTATGTATAAAGTCCCCTCTGTACTTATAAATCTTGACCGATCAGTGTTATATTTTATCCAGCAGTACATGTCCCCCCACGAATAGGTCCTACTAACGAAACCAGAGCAACTGCATTCTTGAGTACATAACTTTCCACAGTCTTCGGCAGAAACGCCGTAGTAAGATGTAATATCATAACTGGGAGCATCAATATTCTCGTAAGCCGTATATGAATTCTGAAATCCAAGACAATCTACAGAGAAACAGAAAAAAAAAAGGAAAAAAAAAGAGAAAAACTCCGGTAAATGTGAAAAAAAGGAAGAAAAATAATAATAACAAGTAGCGTGTTAGTTATGCATCTTTGACGAACAAAATTGAACATGAGGAAGCTGAAAACATATTTTCTCATGAAGAAAAGGAGCAAACGAAGCGAAGACAAATTGCAAAATAAAGTTGAATAGCTTAGATATAATGAAACTGAACATTCAGAGGAAGAAAAGTGGAAAGAAAACTTCAAAACTCGAATCAGCTTCTCGTAAAGAACTGACTCGCGAATCCACATCCTAACTAAAGACCTTTTTTCTATAGGGTTTTTTACAATATACTCCTAGCCAAACATCATCCAGAGTCTTTTCTGTGAAGATGTTAGCTCGAGAAGCTCACCTCTTTCGCATACACTGCTAGTCGTTGAAGTGTAATAATTATAGTTACACTGACAGAAGGTCGTTGAAGAAGAAATATTACGAACACAAGTTCCCTGTCCTGAGCAAGCTCCACCTGGTTGAGTTGCGTTGCAAAACGCCTCACAAGTTGATCGATTCTTTTGTTTTTCCGCAGTACAGTAAGAATCTTCATTGAAGAGACAGTTGTTTCCGAGAGCACCAGCTATGCAATATCTATTAGGGTCAGAATAATAATCATTAAAAGAAATTGGTCCAGTTAAATAATTAGTACTCAGGTTCAAAGAGGCTTGATACGATTGTGATATGGAAAGACCACCAGTAAGAAAGTTGTTTTGAAGCCAACTGCAAGAAAAAAAAAAAACAACAACACAATCAACATCTTTTAACAAACTTTTAAAGTAAGTTTGGCAATAACGGGAACTGGTTATAGCAAATTTTCATTTAAGTTTAGGGATGGAAAAAATAAGAAAAAGAAGAAGACAAAAATTCTTGTTTTAAATCAAGTCTACAATCAAAGAGAAGAATGTTTCTTACCACCAAAAAGATTGTAAAGACATAAATCATTTTCATTGAGTGAGTGTAGAGGTAAACTCACAAAACAGAAGAAACGCTTGAGAATGGAGGTATTGGCCCTATGATTTCATTATCATTGAGGTAACTACCCAACACAAGGAAAAATGTCAATAAACAAAGTTCTCTTCAATCAAAAACAGCAAGAAATGAATTGGTTAAATAGAATACTGTCACGCCTTTCATTATTTTTTTTAATTCAGATTCAAAGTAACAAAGAGATATTCCAACAGGAGCAATTAGGGAAGAAATCGTCTAAAAGAATTTTCTCATTTGTTGAAGTTTGTTTTTGTATTTGTGTTTTTGTTCATGCTTTTGGTCAATCAAAACAAAAACGAATTCATCCAAAAGTACTTACATAGAGTACAATCCACGATCAGAAAATAAAGTATTCGGTATTGTCCATGTGAGTTTATTGAAACTCAAATCCCTATGGAAATCTTAAGGAAAGGGTTAATATCTCTCTTTTGGCCCTTTTGGCTAAAAGTTTGAAACAGTCAACCATAAAACGTAAACACAACCACAGGAACAACATTTTGTTCTTTTGTGATTACAGTCTTTTTTCTATTTTTTTACTACAAGACAAAATGGTCAAAAAGACTTGGTAAAAAAGGTTTTTGGGATTTCTGCAGATTAGGTTTTGACCACTGACTGTGAAAATCGTAAAACCAAGTAAAACCAAGCACGTAAAGAATAATCTGGGGAAATAACAAAAATCAAAGAACGTGCTCCAATATTATAAGTTTAAATCGGAATTAAGCATTTGGCTTGATGACTTACAAATAACGAGTATAGTAGCCATTTACTGGAAAAGCTGATCCTGATAACTGATTATTGTTCAGAAAACTGCAATGTTTTTAGCACAATTGAGATCAAATAAGAAAATGACACGTTTCCATAATTGCGAGCAAAAATAACCAATCATAGGTAGCCAATGATGAAAAGATGATCATCATTTACTTTCTCAAAAAAATGCTTGTCAAAACCACGGCTTTTAACTAAAACGGCAAAATTAAGATTCTAAGACCTTCAGCAAATATCCGACTGGACAAATAATAATGTCTTAAAATGTAAGAATCTAGATAAAACTTGGGGAGTAGCATGTTATTTTATTAACATTGGCCCGAACATGGTACTTCGCTTTACATTCAAAATATTACAAGATTAAACATGGCAATTGAGACCTTCAGACCAGTATTTCATGTAAGGAAAGTCTAAAAAGCACAATAAATAGGGCAAGGAAACCGAAATATATCGAAATTTACTTTGTGGTAGATATAAGAAAGGTAGTCGTAGGTATTTATACTTACACCCATACATCACAACAACGTGGTAAGTACAGCGACGTGCTTTTAATTTGGTTGAAGCTCGCATCTCTGAAGAAAAGAAACGATATAAAACTCTTAAGTTCATATGTTGTTTCCTGTTTCTCTACTAGCTGATTCCCAAAATTGTACGAAAAAGACAAAAAAAAACACAAGGTGGGACGCAGTTCAAAATTTACTCCCCTGAGTCTGCGAATGTGTTTCAAATAAAAAAATGTTATTTTCTCCTTCACGCAGACAAATGTGGCTGAATATTCTAATGCAGAAAGTTAAGCGTTGTTTTCTTTTTTTAAATAACTTACAGAAAATATAAGTTGCCAGATGAACCAAGATCTGAAGGTAGACCACTGAATTGGTTGTTTGAAACGGTTCTGATTCCATACGCATAACAAAGTGTTCATGGATCCCCATCCAGCCCATTTTTCAATTGACCCAATAATTATAATTTTTGGACACAAGAAACAGGTCCGCAGGTGCATTTTTCCAAAAGGTGGAACATAGTAAGTTTTGTGGAAAATCTTCCAATATTTTCAGGGTTTATTAAATGCTTGAATTTCATGTCAATGCTCCTATACTGTTCTCCTGCTTCAACTTGGGCAAATAAATCACTTCTACATTTTTACAGCATACGTAAAAAACTTCACAGTTTAAAAAATAACAAAAAAAGGAATTCACACTAGTCCTAGTTTAAGAAAAACAGCAAAATTGATATCCACAGGTTTCCCTCTTGAGTGCTTTATTAAACTAACAAAAAAGAATTGCAGATATCCCACTTTATGTGTTCATGAAGTAAAAGAAAATAATACTCACAAAGCGTTTAGTGGAATAGTTGTTATATTAATTGGAATGCTTCCGTTGAGCCGGTTGGAGTCAAGATACCTTCACCCCTTCCATTCAATTTCCATTTAATGTCGTAGGCTTAAATCCATTAGAAATATTTGATGCATTAAATGGAAGCTCTAGAATCGTAGCAATTGTATAACTTAAAGAGTGCTTATGCGGTTAAATGATTGAAAAACTCACAGCCAGTTTAAAGCTGGAAGTCTGCCAAAAGATTGTGGAATAGGTCCTGTAAGGTTGTTTTCTGATAAATCTCTGCAAAAGGAAGCATACAAATAAAAAAATATAGACAAATTGAGCTAACTTTTTAAACAACAGATAACTATGTTCTATTGAGAATTTCAATGTAGAACATAAAAGAAAATGTAAATAAACGATAGTTCAGAATATTTTTTCGAGAGAAAAATATACGATAGGAAAACTTGTGTAATTGAAAACAGAACAAGAATCGTTAGCATAGCTGAACTAGTGTGCTGTTTATCTCAATGTAAAGTAGTCTCACAAATGGTAGAGTTGATTGAGGTTTCCAAAATTTGTAGGAATGGTTCCATTTAACTGGTTCTTTTCCAAAGCCCTGAAAAAGGAAAACCAATAAGACAAGTGAAAAATGGCAAATGGCACATAGAACAAACGAAAAAGAAAGTGAAATGAAAAATGAAAGGAAAAACATGCAATCCAGACAAATAACCTTAGAAATATCAACGAGGGAATAATCAAAGTCCAAAAGGTATTTTGTGTATTAAAAGGTTCATCAATCAAATGGCGAATGTAAAGAAACTTCTCTCTGCATAGGGAGCACATTAAAATGCCAGAACTAGTCAAATAAGCTGTCTGGTTTCCTTGCAATAGAATGCGTATAGTGCAATATGCACTCAAAATTTTAATTGGATGCGTAACATCTCACAGAGAAATCGGTAGTTTCTTGAATATGGTTGAAATTTTTCAGATTGCGTTAAAGACTGTCATAAATAAAATTTCTTAAATGGTTGTTACAAGGCCGCCTTCATTACCTACTCGTCCTACATCGATATTCATGTTACTTTTTAAATGATACCTTCTTTTGACGACATAATTGTTGCTGGAACGGTGATGTGAAAATGTTATATGAGAAAAACATATTCGTAGAGGAGGTAAATCATTTAAAACAGGAACTACGATCCCATGAAGCAAAGTTGTTAGAATGGCAAACATACGTACAAAACTTTCAATTGCCCGAGATTCTTCATGTTGGTTGGTATGACTCCACTCAACAAGTTTCTATCCAAGGATCTGTAACAAGCACCGTAGTCACAAAAGTACATTGTTATGATGTTATTCCATATGTCCTAGCCGCGTGGAAGTGAGTACAGACGCTGCATTTGTCTAAAAGTATAAAATTGGCATTTCAAGCTTTTCAAAGTACTCACAAATATTGAATTTGTTTGCAACTGGTGATGCTCGATGGGATAGGGCCACTGAGAAAGTTATCATTTAATTGTCTGCGTCCAACGATAAAGTGTCCTTGCTTAATCTATAAACGTAATTTTTTGCTGAAAAAACTTTGATATTTCTTAGTGGGGTGGAATAGCACGTAGAACACAAGGTCAGATCTTTGATATAGATTCACATTTGTGGACAGAAAACATCGTACATAGGTAGAAATCACAACATCTTTTCATTGTCTATCGTTATTTTATTAAATCGTTTTTTTAGAGTCTCAATGTCAGGGCCCACGATGTTGAAAGTGCTCACAAGTTATTAAGGCTAATAAGTTTTCCGATGAGGTCGGGAATGCTGCCCGTTAATTTGTTGTTTTGCAAATACCTGCACAAATTTCATTGACCAGGTTATGAAATGACATTTTTCATATAGTACAATTTGAGAAGATTGAAGAGACATTTAAAAAGGGAAATAGATTCAAAAACTTACATGACTTGTAAAGCACCTAGTTTTTCAAAGCTTCTTGGGATTGAGCCAGTCAATTGGTTCCCGTTCAAGTATCTGTGTGGATTTTCCAAACAAGCAATCGTCAAAGAATGAAGCAGTAAACCGCATCGTGTCTCACGGGAAATCATGTAGATGATTTAGTAGTGATGCATCACATTTTAACACCAATTAGAAATCTATTTCAGTATGTTCTTCATTGTGTTCCTTATTAGACATGGGAACAGATTGAATGTTATATTACTTACCAACTGTCCTCTTCTAGTAGGCAACAGTGGACAATTGGGTGCATTGTTCGGTACATTTTTTACATGCTTACATCTCAATACTATTTTATGTAAGAAAAACATGAATCTAGGAAGCTACCTTTTTTTAAAGTACAACCTGCAACAATTGGCAGATTGCCATGAAATGAAAGACTACACCATGAATCGCTATTAGCGTATATAACGCTAATTCGACGACCCTGAATTCTGACCTAAATTCTCAAATAGAATTATTAATTTTATTTAAAAATAAAAACAAATTAGAGTAAATGATTTCCTTGAAAATCCCCAAATTCCCAATTAGCGTCAATAACTTTAATTATTTTTTAACCCTAATTATTTCATAACGCTAATAGCGATTCACGGTGTACTGTTATATTGTGTGGCTACAACATCTAAAAAGTTTGGTGAAATCACTGTACGGATCACGTCCCTAGTTGGAAGAAAAAGAAAAAAGGAAGTGACCTTTTAGGTCAATGATCTGCACGTACAATTCATTGAGGTTTTTAAGGTCTCCGATAGTTGACGGAATATTTCCGGTCAAGGACATGTCATTGAGAGCCCTGCAAACAAAGATGTCAAAGTATCAGAAAGCTCATTTTTCAATGTTAAACGGGTTATAACAATATCGCAAAGGGGTGGAAAGACGACACATGGGAAAAAGAGCAATGGAGTTGAACTGAGATGGTTAAGAACAATCTGTTTAAACACCCACAATACTTGAAAATTTCAAACATATTATAAAACACTTACAATTTTCTGATCGACACAAGTTTACCGATAGAACTTGGTATTTTTCCCGTAAAGTTGTTGGGATAGACAATTTCCCTAACATCACCCAACAGATTCAAATTAATTTGTTTCATCAATTATCATGCCAGTTTTTCAGATAGAAAGCCAGAATTTCCAACAACAACTTATCAATGAAATATCATTTGCAATGTAGCCCTAGCAGAAAGAATGGGAAAAAGTGAAAGAGAGGGAGGGAAAAGTAGAGGCACCACTCACAAATTGGGCAGATTGACAAGATTTCCGATGTTTTCTGGAAGGTTTCCCGTGAAATAGTTTTCTTCAATGCGCCTGAAAGATTCAATTTCAAACGAGTCCGTGAGATTTTTGGCACCTAAAATATTTCCATGACATGCTTTGGACTCTAGAAAGCTCTAAAGAATTTAAACCGTTAAAAAACATTTAAAAACGTCAAAAGTTGGAAACGGTGAAAAACCTAAAAAATATAGGAGACCTTAAAGAATGCCTTGGAAAAGCACTTACATATCAGATAGACTAACCATGTTTCCAAATGTGGATGGTAGTGTGCCATCAAAAAGATTGTTGTGAATATACCTGCACGAAGTTCAGTTGTAATTTCCCTTGTTATTTTATTTTCCAATGCCAGATGTTTTCCATATTCTAAATCTAAGAACATTTGTTTTCCTGATGGAAAGTTGCTAGGAAAGCAAGATAGGTTTTTCAATTGGTATGCACTAGCGCATTTATTGAACAACAACTCCAAACATATCATGGAGCAATTTCAACTTTTAACGCAGTCATTGAACGATATCAACTTTGAGAGGAAAAACAAGCCTCGCGCTTACATGCGCCATAAACTGGAAAGATTTCCCATGGATTCTGGTAAGCCTCCTTTTAGGCGGTTGTTTTCAAGGTACCTAAAAGAAAAAATAAAAAATAAAGATTAAATAAGGTGAATAATGTTGTCGTTTGTAACACACGCAAATTTCCAAACCATATGCCCCCCACTGTGAACTTTGTTTCCAAAACTCAAAATGTTTTTAGACAATTTAAAAGAGGCCATTAAGTTGTTGGTATTTGCAAAAAAAATGGCTGCGAATACCTTGTAGTATTCAAAAACATCCTTATATAAAACATATTGGGGATTTAAAGTTCCTATAAAAAAATTCAAACTCGTATTTAAACTTTGATTATCTAACCTGATGCTCTCATAGCCTAATATAGAGTTAATATACAGAGTTTCAAGCGCTCGGCTCTTACTCCTTTCTCCCAAAAAAAAAAAGATTGTTTTCTCCAAAACATAATTCTCAAAAAAATTAGGCTCAAGTGTTTTCTAATTTATGGTACTACTTACAACTCTCTTAGGTTCACCATAAATCCAAACGTCGATGGCAATACTCCATCCAAAATGTTGGTCCGAAGCACCCTTCTCATAAGGCAAACAAGATTGAAAATGTATGAAAGGAAGCTTTGAAAAAAAAAATTATGACCTTTTAGCTTATAAATCTTATAGTGAAAAACTTACTTTAATTAATTCAACTGACATGCAAACAAATTACAATTACCACTCAGCCAGAACCATTGTCAATAACTTGACCCTGGAGTTAGATATGAATGTACTTATTTAGAGGACACTCAGTTTTAGGGATTGTCATTTCAATTATTTCCCTTGGAACCTGTTGCACAATCTTTAATACCATTTGGAGCATGCTTAAGACCTTTTGTCAGCTTGTCACTTGTAGATCCAAGAGTCTACACTGGTTATCGCTATTCGTGTAAAGAAACTTTAAGGGTAAACTCGGAGGTAAAATCTACATTACTATTTTTATTGTAGGAGGACAAGGCGAATTGTAGTCCACTCCCTTACATTGTATTATTAAGGTTGTTTTGTGAATTTTGGTCAAAAGAAGCCACGACAAAATGAGGGCTATTAAACATCTATAGCGATGGCCACGGTAGTTTTCAAGCTCAGGTTTTTAAATTTCCACAATCATGTTGTCGTCACCACATTGTCATTTGAACATTCGCTAACTTGGGAGGCAATTGTAATTGGCAAATCTGGCAAAAACATTTGCCAAAAATACTTGTGCAGAATATGTCTTTCCATTTTTTGTCACAAAGTGCGCGGAAGTGAAAAAATTGTAAATGTCAAAGTGCTAGGTGGATAAATCCGGAGGCATCAAGTTTTTCGCTCATATGTATACAGCCAAATGTTTTTGGAACAACCCGTATTCTGGAGGGAATGGACCCTTGAACCTATTCCGTAGGTCAAATATTTCCATGCCTAGTGCCAAAAGTGGTAAATTTACAAGGAGCGGACAAGAACATAAAAAAAACGACTTCTTCAGACAATTTTGTCGCAGTCAAAATTTTGATACAACTCCCACAAATATGTTAGCGTATGATTTTACCACAACAGAAATTAAAGCCAGCTACTTGAACTGGTCGAAATCTGAACTTACAATGTCTGGAGAGAACGAAGGTTTCCGATGGAAGAGGGGAGAGGTCCTGATAAGGCATTTGATTCCAAGTTCCTGGGAAAAAGTGTGGAAAAAATAGGTGAAAAACATTTTCAAAATTTTCGGCAAATGTACTAAAAAACAACTAGAGAAAAAAAGGATATCCATATCATGTGCAAACTATGCTTGAAGAAAAAGTAAACACGAGGAATAGCATTTAGTTTCAGTCAAATTCAATAGTGGAAAACTCAACAAGAAACAATTAAAAAGTGGATTGTAATCAGATGAAGCGGCCTAAATTTGCCTTTTGTGTTGAAGTTCAGAATAAGAATTTAGGAAAAACTCACAGAATTCTAAGCAGCGACAAACTTCCAATAGAAGAAGGGATAGATCCTGTTAGGTAATTGGCTTGCAAATACCTGAGAGCAAAGAATAAATAATGTTACTGAAAACCAATAAAAGAGCATAGGGCCATTCGTGCCTAGAGAACAAACAGTGGATTATAACTATTAGGCTAGGATCCTCTTTGTTTCAGAATATCAATTTTGGTTTCATTGTTTTTCTTGAATGTGTGAGAAATAACATGTAAAATGCATATCCTTCAACAAGCTTTAACTGCGGTTACAATGAAATGTCCCAAGATATGAGAACAAAAATAAAAAAAAGCCACATCAATCATAAGTGGATCCACAAATTCATAACGAATGTTGTACCATAAAAGAGCAGAAATATTAACATGGACTTGTTTTTTTTCACATGTTTTTCAACGTATTTATTATACACACTTACAATTCTTCCAATTTGGTTGCGTTTCCAAGTGATGGAGGGATTGTGCCCATTATTCTATTGTTGTTTATACTTCTGCAAAACCAAAAAATTTGCTATAAAAAGGTAAACAAAAACAAAAATCAATATCTGCATAACTTTTTTTTGTAAATATATAAATAATCAGTTTTATCAGTAAACTTAAAGTTAAAGTGATGCAACCGAGAATTGGATAGAAATTGATTAAGCACAACTCTCAAAAGCAGTAAAGAGCGGATATGGTCGCGAAAACTTACAAAATTCTTAAATTAGCCAAACGCAAACCAAATGTCGGAGGCAATCCTTTTAGAATGTTGGAAGACAGATCACTGTTCAAATTCACGAATGGAAGTGTTAATACTAACCAATTTTGGATTGAATCAATTGTTCGTTGAACTGCATATAATCATTGCTCTAAAAATGCGTAAAAACGAGATCCTAGATCTTTTCTTTACTTTTCTTTGTATATCCTTACACGTAGGTACTAATTAAAAATAAAATAAGTTTTTTAGCTTAACACATTAGTTTTTTGTTATGGAAAATTATTGCTAGAGCCAAAAGAGCTAGAAACATCTCAACAGTACATGATATATTTATTGCTAAATTTAATCGTCAGTAGATGAGCCACAATGACAAAAAAAAAACAAATAAATTGGTTTCTTATAGCTTTAGTTTCTTTCAAAACTTACATTGTATCTGCGCTGATAAGGTTTCCAAGCTGAGAAGGAACCATTCCAATGAGCCTGTTTTGCCTCAAGTTTCTGAGAAATAAGACCACATAACGTATTAAGTTTTATTAAAAAAAATATATTTTCCAAGCATATGTGCGTTGCAAAGAAAAATACAGCGTCATTTTCACGAAAACTGAAAATTGTGGAAGCGTACAAACTGATGAGATTCGTCAGGTTTCCATAGCTAGCCGGTATACTCCCCATAAGGTTGTTTTGACTTAAGTCCCTAGATTCCCAAACGTCACATCAAATACTGTTAGGATGAGGGAAAAAGAGGAAAAAACAAAACATCATTGTGACAAGTGACATGAAATTCTTACAAACTCACCTAAACCTTAATAATGAGAGTGAGTTTTGTGTGATTAAAACAAAATTTCTGAAATTTAAATGTTTAATTTGAATTGCATCACACCAAACCATACAAACATAGTTCTAGTTTCAAATTCTTTGTTTCTTTTAGAGATAGAATTATCTTCTTCTGTCATGTCCTCACAATGTTTTTAAACTGGTGATGCTGCCGAGGCCTGGTGTGGCAACCCCATAGTTAATCCTGGATCTGAACAATTGAAACTTCAAAAACGATTTCGGTTTTAGAAGAGCTAAAAATAACGAAATATTGCATAAATATGCATCGTAAAGCCGGTTTTAAAGAGAGCGATTAAAAATTTAGCAAGATTTAAAAATTTGAAAGAAACCATGGAAAAGTGGATTTTGGAGAGAACTAAAAACAAGGCAAGATATCTAAACAATAATGAATCAAAAGTAATTTTAATGAGAGCAAAATTAACATTAGATAGCTTGTGAGACCTTGTAGGATCGAGGGATATAGTGTTGAGCTTAGTTTTTTGCTAGAAGCTTCCACTCAGTTTTCTTTATGATTTTTTTAATAACGTAGACTAGAACTCCATTTTACATTATCTGGCTAGCTTTAGCATTCTAGTTTTTACGTTATCTAGTTAGTTCTCATTTGTTTCTCTAGTCGCTTATTATAAGCGCACACTCTAGCATCCGACGAAATATTTGATTCTAAGTTTCCCACCGCCAGAATAAGGATCTCTTATTTTTCCATTTCGGCCAATGAGTCAAGTGACCTTTCAGAGTAACTAAAGCTCCTTAAATTCCAAGAAGTCAACTTCGTGACGTTCTCCCTGTTATTTCAGTTTCCAGCTTTTTATAAATTTTCACAATCAGATAAAATAAATTGTTTCCCTTACCTTTTTCCTTCGTCTATACTTCCTTTCCTACTTTTGTCCTTTGCCATGGCATCTATAGCAATATATAGTACGGGTACAGGACCACAAATAACCATGCTAACCTGCCGTATCTAAACACCATGAGGCCTGCCCATTTGATTGGAGCAACGGAAACACACTTTTTTTTTCCAAGTCCTTGCAACACCAAATCGTTTACCACGTCATCTCAGCAAATTTGCTGTATGCCCCCAAATTTTAGTTGATTTCTTTGAAGTTGTCCTTCACCTGGTGAATTTTTGCAAGTGCATTCCTATTTTAGCGTTTTTTTTTAATTATATGTAATCTCCGTCCACTTCCATTGTACCTTGGTAGCTTTTTCACATTCATTATTTTTCAGCTTTCTTTCCAGTCCCATTTGCAAACCTTCTTTTTCACCATTCTTTCTCCATTACCAAAATTTCTCTACTGTTGAGAATAAGACTTTGGGATAATACATAGTGGGGATTCATGTAATTGGTGTGGGTTTCATTCTTAGTATTTAGTATAGATTAGGAATCCGCATGCGAAAATGGTAACAAAAATGTCCTTCTAGTACACGGAAAAAATCTGGTAGGTATGATCCAGTGATACAATACATGTCCTGTCCTGTAGTACTCAGATACCAACCTAAATAGTATTTGGCTCCTGATCTGATAAGTTAAAAGTTGGCCCACTACATCTGATCACCTAAGGAGTTCTAGGGTGTTTTTTGGTGGCAATCTTCTAACGAACAGAATTCGTATCAAACTGTTGATGTCCACATTAACTCTCATTGATCAGTTTGGACCCCGGAGGACTTAGACGCATTAGACTTCTAGTCGCCAGGAAAAGCATCTAGTAAAGTGAGGTTTTTTACGAAGGAATATCTCCTGTGTTTGTGAGCTGTGCTAGAGTTTGATCTGGCTCTACAGAACTTTCATATACAAAAATTTCTGCTCTCGCTCCGTTTCCACCACTAGAAATGAGAGGGAGTGTTCATGTCCATAACACGTTCTGAAAATAGTTTAACCTAATTTTCAATTATTCCTGTTACTCACTTGTATCCAAATTCATATTAGACAGTATACCCAACATTATTGCGTCCGTAGACCAAATTTTCTTTTTAATAGACAAATTTCTCCACTTTGCTTCTCTTTTTCTATTTTTGTTGTTTTTTTTTCTCTTGGTATTGTTGGAATCCTAGATTCGTCCTTATTCTTCTTTGCTACAAACTTGATTTATTAAACATAGTGCTAGATAACGTAGTCTAGTATTCTGCTTTTCGTTATCTATGCTTTTGGACCTCTGTCTTAGATTTAGATTTAGATATTTTTCTTCCTCTTACGAAAGGACACCTTGACCTTTCGTCATGCTAGAAAAAGGACAAGTGACCCTTCGGGATCACGTAGGCTGTAGGACAGTCTGTCAGAGTGACACTACGTGACACTCAGTTACTACTTTAGAACTTTTTGTTTTCATTGTAACACACAGTTTTTTTATCAACTATTCTGGCAATCATTTTACTTGCCCAGTTTTCTGTCCTTTGTCGTATTCCTGCCCGCTGTCATGACTACTAATTCAATAGGTATTTGCCTCCATATTATTACTTTGCCATGATTCTCCTTTCTCTTGTTTTTCTTTCTTTCTTATTTCATGTTGCTTAGCCTAAAACGGCCTCCCCTCCTCCACAAGCATTACAGTGCTCTAGTTTGTACTTTCCATGAAAATTTGGTAAAAATAATA
>JBBHKE010001764.1:308736-504289 GCA_037447655.1 Zygnema cylindricum
CCGCGCTAACACTTGCAGCTGGCAGTAATATCTTTAGTTGTTAAGTATACCGGCCCCTTCCAAATGCCATTGTTTTTACGCCGTTGGTGTACAATTATTTTTTCAACGCGTCTCAGTGAAAAAGTGAAATGCACTCGAGGTGTCACTTTCGTCTAGTTATAAAATGTGTGTTATGTTAACCCTGTTACTATTTTATTTCATTTTGCGGCCAATACAATATGGGTCTTAAGGCCATATTGTATGTTTTGCATACAATAGGCATATTGTATGGGCGTACGGTCACCTACTTTTGAACTATGGTTTAAATTTGACTGTCAATGAGTTGAACAACTTTGACTTTCAAATTATTGTATTGTGTGTAAAATATTGATCTGCTTTCACTGTGGAGCTCACGTAAAGTGAAAAAGTGACTCTGCGCAACTTTTTTATTAACATGTGGTTGCCGCATTTTTGTTACCGTAAACCTTCCCCGGCCATATGAATTGTTGATTTCTATAATGACGGTCGACGTTCACAATCGCGCCAAAATTTTAACAAGTTGCTACAAAATTTTGAAAGTCAAAGCTTTTCAACTGATTCACCATCAAATTTAGACTCAACAGTACTTTACTTGTACCAATGTGTACTAAAAACGTACATTTTTTGGTAAGGTGACGTAAGTGATTGTGCGCAATTTTGAAAGTCAAAGCTTTTCAACTGATTCACCGTCAAATTTAGACTCAAGGATACTTTACTTGTACCAATGTGTACTAAGGGTATTTTCGCATGTAACCAAAACTTAGTCTTGATACTTTGTTTTTTAGCGAAGATTCTCCGTACAGCTAGTGTGTTTTTTTTTGGTACTCCGCGCACAAAAATTGTAAAATACTTTAAACACGTGCGAAAGTGTCTGCCTATTCACTCATCTTATTAAACTTTATTTCAAATCACCTCGCGAGGTGATTTGATGTAAAGTTTGAACATGTGTTGAAACGACGTAAAAGTGGGTCGAAATGCGCTAAACGTTAAATTGTATCGCGCTAGACAACAAACTACTGTACGTATTAAGTTTTAGGGTAATGCAACTTGTACGGTGGTAATTTCTATTTTTTGGTACGGCTGCGGATTTTCTTGTTTTTTTCTAAATTATGGAAGAAAACAACAAAAAATAACTGTAACTTTAGCACATGCGAAAATACCCTAAAACTATACAATTTTTGATAAGGTGACGCAAGTGATTGTGCGCAACCAAAATAGTCACTATCATGATCAATTCCCTATAATTACCTATACAATAGAGTGTTATATTGTAGACTATAATTCACCATACAATAGAGTATTATACTGTAGACTGAGACAGTTTGCCCCTATGACCTAAACTTTGGAATGAAACCATGGAATTTAGCGCAGATTCTCCGTAGTAATTGCCAGTTCTCCGTATTGCTTTCCAAAGTGTTCCCATGTGCGAGGACGAAATTGTTACTTGGGCTTTCATTGCTTTAAATATGTAACACTTGTAGACGTCTACAAAAGTACGACGGTTGTAGACGACTACCAAACTTGCGACCCTTGTAAACGTCAACAAACTAGGAAAAGTTGTAGACACCGACACGTGGACAAAATAAGCAATCGTAGACATCTACAAAAGTTTCTTGTAAAAGTGACATCGAGTGTTTTGCTTGACATTGTAGATGTCAATCTTTTTGTCACTGCCATGTGACTAGTTCAGGTGCATCGTGTCTGACCGCATATTTCCTTTTTTGCTTTTTTCCATTTAATGTAATTACATCATCCGCCATTCCTAGGACAAAAAAGGTAATTGTTTTGCAACACAACATATGATCTTTTTTTCCTTCTCTTTATACTCTATTCTTATGAAAAAAATCTAAATCATTTTTATCGTCATTATATTGGATTGCTCCATATACACCACTACAAACTCATTCCAAAAGAACAAATTTGCAAGAAACTTTGACAATAGTCCCACCTTCCCTCTCACACTTTAAAAGGGTGTGAGAGGGAAGATGGGAGAGACTACAAATGAGAAAGCATGAGGCGCCTTTAAAGACTTCTCTTTTGGGAAATGACATTCGTTATCCGAGACCCCTACTGAAAGAGATTTCGCAAACAAACTAATAGTTTGCAAATGGACAAACATTTTTTTTCATGTACTCTCCTAGCTGCAAAAATATATTCAAAGATATTTGACTCATGCAATAACATTTTCATATTCGTCAATCGACTATTACTTGAAATAAAATCACCTCGCGAGTGGATTTTATTAAGAGTTTGAAGATGAGCTGGAATGACGTGGAGGTGGGTCAAAATGATAATAACGCCAAATTTAAGTACATTTAAAGTTTCAAGAAGACGCAAACTGTTCTTTGGTTCTTAAAAAATATTCGTACGGTAAAATATATTCTCGTTGGAAATCGTAATTTATGTGAAATTGACAAGAAAAAAAGCCTTACTTTAAAAATTAATACAAATGACAACAAATTTTAAATACATTCAAAGTATCAAGATACAGTTCATTATATTGCGGTTCTACATTTTTTAGGTACAATATAAGATTTCTTTGATGCTGACTGATTTCCAAGGAAAACAAGTCTTTTAGACCTAATGTACATGGTTATTTCCTCTAGTCGAAATACAACCAAATTTTCATAAACTTATCATGGTAAAATAAGCAAAAATATACAATTTAGGATGAAACATTGACATAAAACTTTGTATTTTAATGTGAAATTCAGTGGGCTTCATAGCCTCTTAGAATGCACAACTCAACTTAAGGCTCAAGGTAGCCCCGACCCACTTTGGTTTGAACAAGAATAGCAACCATCATGGCAAGCAAATATTCTCACCAACTTCACTCGAGTAAAGGCAGGGGAGCCCCTTGAGTCAGCCGCAAAATAATCACTAAAAACGCTCACCTGAGCGGAATGTTATAGTTGATCAAAGTCAACAAAATATATATAGGAGCTTTGAGGGAGAGAGGTACTAAAAAACTTCCTAAGTATACGCATTCAAAAATGTAGCAGAAAATATAAACGAAATCTCGTAACGCACTTTTGTCACGCTATTTTTGTTATTGCCCATTCGTCACACTATTTCTAGCAACGCTCATTCGTCATGTGTAAAAACATGAACCTTTAAAAAATGAGGTGGTATCTAACAAAGCGTGCGCAAAAAATACAAACGTTGTGTTGAACGATGACTAAGTACACAGTATATGGTACGCAAATGGAGATTTTTGGTCGGTGTGAAAATCATTGACGATTTTCAATCTCAAATCTATAGCTATGTGGTACCACTCTTTTGCTAACACGTGGATTACAACCTCTACGCAATGTAACGTCGTTCAAATTGTAGCATTCTGTAATGTTGGCCGTATAATTATAGAATGTCCTAATGGAACTTCACCCTTAGGGTGGAGTTCCATCAATCGAAAAGTGGGGTAGTTTACAAAAATCCGCGCCTATCCGTACCAAACCGTACCGCTTATTTTGTTTTTATATGCGAAACAACATTACAGATAATCGTGTCAATACTCTCGGAAGGTTTGGGAGGTAACACTGACCGTCGGTTAATAATTCGTGAGGCGTTCGCTTCATATTTCTCAGTAGCCGACAACGTTTCTGTGAGAGGTGGATTGGCGACTACATAAAAAAATCAACCGCGACATGCTGGGCAATTAAGGTACGTGTCACGATGGACAACCAACAAAAAGTTACAAGATTTGCACATGGTATGTACCTTTCAAAATGCAACTAAAAATAAAAAAAAATAACCTCGAAACGGTCATTCGTCGCGCTACTTCTCTCAACGCTCATTCGTCACACTATTTCCGATAAAGGATTTTTGTCATGTTCAAAAACAAAAACCCTAAAAAATGAGCTAGCATGAAAGATTGGCGTTTGCAAAAAGTACAATAATTATGTCGTATTATGACTTGGTACGCAGGTACATGGTACGCAAGTGAAAATTTCAAGCGAAATTTGACGGTGTGAATTTTTTTAAGGATATTCAATATCACAGTGTAGCTTACGTGGTGCCACTCAATTTAAAACACATGCTTTAGAGACTCTTCGTGATGGAACATCGACTTAGGTGTGGTTACATCAGGCAAAAAATGAGGTTTATTACAATTTTTTTTACTTAACCGTACAAAGCCGTACCATCTTTTTGTGAGTTTTTTGAAAATAACATTAAAAAAAATCAGAAGACGATTCTCCAAGGACCCGAGAGAACACATCGACCGTTTGATTATAATTTGGTCTTCATCCGCAAAGCAATCGCTCCATCCGCCTCTCTAATGGTGAACCCACCTCACGGAGGTGAGTACACCATCACATAACTTGTTATATCGCCACACATGGACAATATACACCCGCGACGACAAAAACATAAATTTTTCACACGTCCCCAAAGTAACGTGCCATCGGACAAGGTGACCGTAAAATCTTTGCCAAAAAGAAGTATGCCTTTTTGCCAAAAGTAGTACGATTTTTGCCTTCATTCCAAAAAAAGTACGATTTTTGCCTTCCTTCAACTTCATGGTTTCGAGTGCTATTTTTTGTCATTTTTTTTGAAAACAAATTCAAATTGTGAAAGTACACATACATGATACGCAAATACAATTTTTCAAACGAAATTGGTGGTGTTGTGTATCCGTAAAATATTTATCGCGATAACAGTGATAACGATAGTTATCGGCTATCGAACAGTCAAAGGTCTTGAAATATTGCTCCAAGACAAACAAATTTCTTATCGGCGATAACTGAAATAAAATATAGTACACATACAATAGTAATTTATAATATATTGAATTGTATTATTTGCTTTATATAGCGTGGTATGCCACATATAAGAATCTCTTCCATATTATGTTTAGCAGAAGTTATTACAAACACCGCAACACATAAAGGTTGACAAATTTAAAATAATAGTTTATAGTTTGCAATTCTATGGTCTACATTGACCCTCAAAATAAGCAACCTATGTAAAGTCTCTAGGATAATGTATGCCCCACCCACTTTCTCTATAAATAAATGCCACCTTAGCACAAAAGTATTCACACAAGCCTCACCCCTCACCTCTATGAGGGCTTAACTCCCTTGAGCCGGACCCAAAAAGAAACACCAAATTTTCTCCCCTGAGCAGTAATTTAAAGCCCCTTGTGAGGGCCTAACTCCCTTGAGCCGAACGCAAAAAGAATCACTAAACTTGCTCCCCTGAGCCGAACCCAAAAAGAATCATCAAATTTCCTCCCCGGAGCAGTAGGTTGTAGCTCCCTGTAAGGGCTTGACTCCCTTGAGCCGAACGCAAAAAGAATCACTAAATTTACTCCCCTTAGCAGTAAGTTATGGCTGGCCAAAGATGGCATGTAAATACAAAAGCACTTTGAGAAAGAGGCGCCTAAAATAAAACACTAAGTCCCTAAACCACTATTCACAGCTACCTACTACTAAACCCTAGTCCAATAAGAAGACTCTACAGTATAGAAGGTACATTGGCCGATGTACTTCTTGTACGACCATTGTACGTTATGGCCTTGCAGTGACGCTAGTCAGATCGGGAGCCATGGTTCCTCCTCCCATCTTCTCCAATGTCCAATGATGTGGCGCCACGTGGCATCGCTTGACGCTATCTGCAAAAGCCCCCAAAATTTTACTCTGGTTTGGCGCTTGCAACGACGACCATCTGATTGAAAATATTTACACGGTTCGGATTTGCGTCCTTGCGCGCTGTCGGTTCACATATGCCTGTTAATCAGGTTGTTCCATTGAATGAATTCGTTGCTTGCGTAAATATTTATTAACGTATCAAACCCTATAGGTTCAACTCTTCAACCTGGACTTAATAAATAGGACGGCAGGCTACTTGTTGTTCATAGCCATTTTCGGCCATGAATGTACCCTCACAAGCACCACACACTACCTCAAAACAGCCTTATTTGATTCCACTCTGAATTCTGCAGAATAACCAAACCACACTGAAACTACTCAACCAGATATTTCCTAGGCCACTTAGTATTCCCACCAATTTTTATATAACAATACCAAACCGAATAATCACAACACCCAGTTAAAGTTGCAGAAAAACAGCATGCCCGAACTTTGATAAATATGACAAACTTCACTATGAAGCCCCAAGCAAATCAGACACACAATAGGCCTGAAAATTTTCCACAATAATTCCAATACAACGAGGAAAACACATGCAAAATGTCAGATAATTATTCCAATACAAGTGAGAGAAATTCTCAGATGAAATTCCCAAAAAGGAGTAAAAACAGTTTCTGTCCAAAAGGTTCCTAAACCTGAAAAATGACTAAGTCCTACAAATATACACTAGAGCTTACTTCTGTATGTACTGAGGCATACCAGCCGTACATAATCAATCATTTACCTGTATTAATGTGAGTATATCCGGATACTTCTAGAATGTCAGAATGATTAAATCTACACTAATAATTAATGCACGTAGGACAAAAATATTGTTGTTACTATTTACAAGCCTTACGAATTTTGTCAAATGAATCTGGACCATCTATGATAAATAAATCTAGACCGTCTATGATAAATAACATGTGATGGACACGATTTTGCATCCCTCACCAAACTGGCGCCGCACAGGCAATATTTCTATTGCAAAAATGACGGCGGACTCCGTCCGCCTTCCACGTATTCTTTCATCACCGAAAATGAACCTCCACGTGTAAATCCGGTCCCCAAATGAAACTATACTTTTCCGTCCGGAACAACCAATCGTGACTTCCTCACAGACTGACACGTGTGCCTGAAATGTACCGCCGTCCATTTCCCTTTACGCAAACCGTACTTTCGTCTATGTTTCTTCGCGTCACTTGAAGTCCAATTTCGTACGTTCGAATTCACTTAGTTTCTAGTACACAAGCTGCTATGACTGCGAAATGATTAGCGCAGCATGGCAGCATAATATCTTTTCCATACACGTTGCTATGGCTGCGATGTGACCAGCGCAACATGGGAGCATAGCAATGTGATATAGAGAGGACTAAAGGTTTCCAAAAACCAACACTCCTCTAAACCTTTAGACTCTCTCAGCCACTATTTTCACATTCCTTCTTTCTTCCCTTTCGTTAAACCGTCACAGCCGCTTCCAATAATGCCGTACATCCCAAGCAATTAGTACCATTACTCCCCCAAATCGTACATCCATTCGAACCTCCGCAGTAAATCAAGAAAGCATTAGAATCTCGTACTGTACCCACGAACCATTTTGTACGCAAGAAACAACACGCCCTCACAAAACTTTCTTTTCGAAACAACACCCTTGAAAAATTAGTTTCGTACATCCGAAATAAAAATAAAAGCAGAGTAGCTGCTATGATATTGAGGTCAAAGCAGCGAAATTGCGAAACTAACTTTTTTTAAAAAATACTTCCCCTGAAATTTTAATTTTGTACATCCGAAATATATTAATCGCATGGTAGCTGCTATGATTGCGATGTTAGATAAAGGCATCATAGCAGCATAGCAACATAGCAACATAGCAACAAAGTTGCATAGCAAATAAGAGCATAAAAACATAGCAATATAGGAGCATAGCAACATAGCAGTATAGCTGTATAGCAATATATCAGCATAGTAGCATAGCAACGCCTCAGAGCAACATAGCAGCGCAGCAAGTTGTGCTCAACGCCTCGAGTGCTCCAGCTCTTTGCGGCCATCTCTTCCAAAATTTGTCCTTCCTAGACACACCATTGCTTCCGCTGCCTCTTTTTAGGTCTTCAAAATAAAAACTCTATTTTTCAATCAATTTTAGAATGATCAAAAATTCAAAATTCCACGAATATCATTGAAAGTTAATGGTAGTCACTTCCTTAAAGTTACTTTTCACGCCGTCTTCTTTTGACCATTTTCGAAATACTTTTCCTTTTACTATTCATCTGTTGAATTCTACTTCCTTTCTTCGTTTTCTTACTCAATTTTGATGTTCTTCTTATTTTTGCAATTTTACTTCTTTCTTCCGCATTATAAACTTCTTCCAGAACTCCAATTTTCTGAACACTTTTCCTCTCTCCTTCTTCTTCCGTATTAATTTCCTCCTGCAAATTATTTTTAGTTTTAACTTCCAAATCCCCTTCACTTCCTACTAGTATTCTAACTTCAATAACCTCTTCCTCTTGCACATTTTCATCACTCACTAATCTGTTGTTTGAAAAAGTGACACAAACTGAATCTTTTCTTGTCACCTCTTTCTCCATTCCATTTCCGGTGACAACAATTTCTCCTTGCCCTTCCTCATGTTCCATAATTCGAAGAGTAGTAATCGGCAAGTATACAAATTCTTCGGTGGGAAGTGTAGCCATTTGTTTAGGGGGTCGAACTCGATTATCATCCCATCCATTCCTGAGAGTTCCTGCGACACATGCACTTTTATATAGTGGACATACCCTGAAAGTATACCCTACATCATTACAGTAAAAACAGTTTTCTACCCGACAATTTTTCTTATTTCTCTGAAACTGTGATCTGACACCTTGACAATTCCCCCTATTCTTTAAAGCCTCATTATAAGCCTCCTCCTCTAAAACACACCTGATTGCTAAAAGTAAGTTCCAATCCTTTTTATCAACTTGTCTTAATCTATCCAAAGCACACCTATATTCCTTTGGTAAACCTTTCATTAACAGGAAAGCCTTTTGAGCATTGGTGAAGTTTCCTCCTGCAATATCATTTTCTGCAAACAGTATTTGTATCCCAATACAATAATTCAACATACTACCTCCATCATACTTATACTCGGTTATTTTTGTGACACTAATCATCCAGTGATACACATAAGTCTTTTGATATGCACGTTCTAAACACTTCCATAATTCAGCTGCACTTTCTAAACCAAGGTAAGTCATTACAAGTTCCTCGTTCAACGATAGCTTGATAGTCAACAAACAGTCAATATTCTTCTCCTCCCATCCAATCGATGATTCACCACATGTCCCATCCACCACATCCATTAACTTCCTCGACTTGAAGTAGCTCTCCATAATACTCCTCCAATAGTAATATTTAGATCCATCAAATATGGGTAATATTGATTCATCCAATATGGGTAGCCATGGGTGTGGGCCCATAACCTGTTGTTCATAGCCCTTTTCAGCCATGAATGTACCCTTGGAAGCACCACAGACTACCCCAAAACAGCCTCTTTTGATTCCACTCAGAATTCTACAGAATAACCAAACCAAGCTAAAACTACTCAACCAGATAGTTTCTAGTCCACTAAGAAATCCCACCAAATTTCATATAATAAAACCAAACCGAATAATCACAACACTCAGTCAAAGTTGCAGAAAAACAGCCTGCCATAACTTTGATAAATCTGACCAACTTCACAATGAAGCCCCAAGCAAATCAGACACACAATAGGTCTGCAAATTTGCCACAATGTTTCCAACACAAGGAGGAACAAACATGCAAAATTTCAGATATTTCTTCCAATAAAATTGAGAGCAATTCTCAGATGAAATTCCCAAAAAAGGAGCAGAAACAGTTTCTGTCCAAAAGGTTCCCTAGTCTAGAAATGACTAAGTCCTACAAATATATACTATAGCTTACTACTAACTGTACGGAGGCATACCAGCCGTACGTAATCAATCGACTACCTCTATTAATGTGAGTGTACCTGAGAGCTACAGTAATAATTAATACACGGGACAAACATTGTTAAATATTTACAAGTGTTGAAATTTAAGTATTTTCTTGGTCTAGAGATTGTAAAATAAAAAGGCAAAAAGGTGACACTGACAACCTTCCTCTAACTCTTCACTCAAGTTCCCACACTTGTCGCAGTCACTGAAGACTTGAAGAGGAGTTAGATCCATGGCTGCCTAGGCTGTCCAAAGTGGACAGGAAAGGAATTCTTAATAGAGTTATCTAAAAGGTGTGACGGATACAGGATTTGATCCTGGAACCTGCCGTCCATCAAACTAGACGTTCGCTTTAACCAACAAGCCTAAGTACAGTGCTGGTGTACAATAGGTTTGACAATTATTTATATTTGTACAGGTAGAATAGTTCGTCTAACGGGAGTAGATACGTAATGCATAGATACAATTTTGTATAGTACGGAGTACGATTTAATGTATTTTATGAAATGGATACCGCGCATTTGTTTCGAACGCCAAAGAAATATCGCACATATATTTTCAACGGCTACAATTGAATCCGGTTTGATCGGACGGCCACGATAGGCGCCGCGATAAAGGATTATGTACTTTTGGCGTTTTTCAGTCATCGCCACGTCATGTGACACGTGGCGCGACAATGTTGGATTGAGGCGACTCCGGAGATTACGGTAACAAATCCGGCTATGAATGTGTCGACATTCTGGCCATGTTGTACAATGGCCGTACTGAAAGTACACCGGCACCTGAACTTTTCTGTACGACACACTTATTTGATTGGTGCCGTACTTCAGTAGATAGAGTTTTAGAGAGGGAATAAGACTTAGAAAATTTTGGGTAAGTAGCTGCCTCTCCAAGAGAGCACCTTGTATAAATGGCAAACTTTGGTCAACCATAACTATCAATTTACTTGACCATTTTTAGTGATTCTTTTTGCTGCGGACTCAAGGGAGTCCAGGCTACACAAAGGTGTAGTCGGTTAGAGTTTTTGTTTGCCAGGGTGGCGATATTTCTAAGGGAAAGTCAAAGTGGGTGAATGTGTCCAAATCTCATATTCTAACTTTGCATTCTGTGGTGGAACTGACCACACAGAAAGTGTTATTTCACAGGGGTGAATCTATATTTGGGTTCTGATTGTCAAGGGGTCAGTCATTTGGGTTTATATCAACTTGGAGTCGGCACTATCTAGATAAGCTTCTTTTTGGATCTGCTTACTTTGAGGGCCAATGGAGGTCTCAGAGTTTCAACAAGTCTTACAAATTCCGTCAAACAAATCGGGACCGTCCAAAATAAATATCATGTGATAGACGCGATTTCGCGTCCCTCACCAAACTGACGGCGCAGCCGTCCGTGGCTTCGGTGGCGTCCAATTCATCACATATTTGAACACCAATGTTTCGTACGGCCAACGTACAATTTAAATCATTTCGAATATTAATCATCGGATCACTTCGCGATCCGCCGTCCATTTCTCCAACACATTCCGCACCTTCGTCTATGTTTCTTCGCATCACTTGAAGTCCAATTCCGTACGTTCCAATAAACTTAGTACTTAGTACGCAAGCTGCTATGACTACGATGTGACTAGCGCAGCATGGCATCATAGCAATGTTATACAGAGAGGACTAAAGGTATCCAAAAAACAACAAAACTGAGTACTCCCTCTAGAGTTACATACTCACTAAATCATGTCCTCGTCAATTTATCTTCACACAAACTGACTAAAGTTCAGAACACCTTACTTGCGAAGACTGCTATAACTGCTATGACTCTGCTGTGACTGCTATGATTGTTGTGACTGCTATGACTGCTATGACCTATCACCGCAGCTGTGATATTAGAGCAGCGCAGCTGCGATGTCAGATCGCCGCAGCATAACAACATAGCAACATGCGTAGTACTCAGATTTCCAGCTGCGATGTTAGACTTAGCGCAGCATGGCAGTATAGCAGCAAGAAATAGAGAGGACTCAATGTTTCCAAAACAACACTCCCCTAAACCTTTAGACTCTCTCAGTCAGTAAGTCCACATTCCTCCCTACAAAACTTCAACTTAGGAGCTGGTAAAGGCTTAGTCATTATATCTGCTACCATCTTCTCATGCGGAAGATAACAATTTCGGGGATTGATTTTGGGCTAAGCTTAGAAATGGGGAGATTATCCAATATAAAACATTTACTCCCAAAAACTCGGAAGTGACTAACATTCGGTTTTCTTCCTGTCTATACGTCACATGGTGTTTTTTCTTTTACTGTTGTAGTCTCTATTCTATTTCTATTATACGACGCACACGAGAAAGCCTCACCCAAGAATTTGAAATCTATTCCCTTATCAAACAATATAGATTTTGCACTTTCTGTTAGAGTCATGTTGAGTCTTTTTTATGCTCCATTCTGTTCCGGAATATAAGGAATTGTAAATTGCCGAGAGATTCTATTTTCTTTTAAGTAGTTTGAGAATGCATGGGAAGTATAATCCCCTCCGTTGTCGGACCAAAGAAAAAGGATCGGTTTCCCATGAAGCTTTTCCGCCCATACCCTAAAATGTTTGAAGTGAGTGAGCACTTCACTCTTTATTTTCATAAAATAAACCTTGCAGAATCTTGAGAAATCATCCGTAAAAGTAACCAAAAACCGGTTGCCACTGAGTGAGGGAACTTTTGATGGTCCCCACACATCCGAATGAATAATTTGCAGCAAATATGTGGCCTGGTTATCTGCTGTCTGAGGTAGAGGTAGCTTATGAAGCTTTCCCAAGACACATCCATCACATACATGAGAATCTTGTTGTCATAGTTTAACACCATCTATCATATTTTGTTTTACCATATTATTAAGCCTTTCTTGATGAACATGATCAAGCCTTTTATGCCACAAAATATTTTCCGGAAGGACAATAGAGTATGCAAAGTCAATTTCATTAGCCAAGTTCATCCGATACAGCAAGTTTGGGCCTCTTGTTCCTACCAAAGCTACTCTCCTATCTTTGCTTACTACCTTTTTCCCATTCTTTTGTAAAATTTCAAAACCTTTCATTTCTGCCACCGACGTGGAAAAAAGATTTTTTGTAAACTTTGGAATATAGAGAACATCATGTAAGGTTCGTTTTACAACTTGACCATTGATTTCACATGCTAACTCCACGCTTCCCTTTGCTGTAGCCTCAACACTGCTGTCATCCGCATAATAAATTCGACGAGTTGGAATTGGAGTGAGTGTCTTGAAGTAAGCCCGGTTTCCACACATGTGGGAGGAGCATCCGGAGTCCATAATCCACCTGTTCTCTTCAGGTCCTTCCATGAGATCTTTTGCAAGAGCAAAGAACTCATCATCATCCGATTGCAGAAATCTGACCACGTCTTCCCTTTCATCAAGACTTTCGTCTTGTGGCGGCTCGTCAAATGCAACGAACGCAGCATTTTTAACCGACAGTTTTGGTGCAGACCCTTTTGATGGTGAATCCGCTGACCGCACCCTCGATCCCGCACGATAAATTCCTGTTTCTCACGCTTTTATAAATGCCGGACACAGTCGGAATACATGACCTTGACCAAAGCAATAAACACACCTATCATATTGCCTATAATAAGGATAAGGTGTAAAGTTTATGTTTCCAGAAAATCCTGTAGGCCTGTATGTCTGTGCATTGTAAGCTACCACTGTCTGTCCACCATTTAAGGCTATCTGAGTGGCCTCTTTGTCTAAAACATTAGCTTGAGCTACGATTATATTCCATTTACTCTTCTCTAACCTTTTTAACTGCTCTGCTGCTCCTTTATATTCAGTAGGTAGACCTCTCATTAGAATCATAGCTTGATGATAAAGAGGAAAACTCCCCCCGGAACATGCATTTTCCAATAATAGAAGCTTCAAGCCATTACAATATGAGTTCATGTCACCCCCTATATACTTATAGTCCCAAATTTTTCCAGCAGTTACAACCTCATTCTTCTCACTAGCTAAGACATAAGATTCACTCAGAGTCGTCTATATTTCAGATGCCATAAAGATATTGAAATATGTAATGTTTAGATCTTCTGACAAAAGTAACTTCAGAACATACAATGCATCCTCATTTTTCTTTCCAAAATTCGGATCCGTATCTGGAATGATACCGGAAATCAATCATATAATTTCACTAGTTCAGGAAAGACTTAGTCAAATCCGCCCAATAAAGATACTTCTGCCCATTAAACACCGGGTTCCGAGAGGGAGGGCTCGTGACCTGTTGATTTGAGGCAACTGGTGCCACTCAAGAAGATGAAGAAGCACCGACAGTTGTCATGAGAATAAAATATGCAAAGAGGAAACTCTCACGAAATCCCACAAAAGACCAGATTCAGAATAAATCCCCAGGCAAACCAAACACACACTAGGTCTAGAAATTTGCCACAATATAGAATATACACCAAGGAAACAACATGCAGAATTTCAAAAGGTTTTGCCAAAATATCACAATGATCTTACAATTCAAAAAACACTCAAAAAACTGTTTCGCAGTTTTTCATACATCGAAATCTACTTTCCTAAAATTAATCTAAGTCCTATATAGACAAGTGAGCCTACAGCTGATCACGCCGTACACCAACTACTGTGGTCCATCGGTACACTACTCTTCATCAACAAACTCACACCGTCGAATGTACATAAATGTTTTCACCAATCAAAAAACAGCTAAAATGAAATTAGTACGCGGTCAAAGTTCGTCCGCTGAAATGACGTTACAGTTAATATTTCTCTTCCAAAAAAAACGGCGGACTTCATCCGCCTTCCACGTATTCTTGCATCACCAAAGATGAACCTCCACGCGTAAGTTCGGTCCTCAATGAAAACTGTACTTCTTCTTCTAGAACAATCAATATTGACTTCCTCACGGATCGACACGTGTGCCTAAAGTACACCAAAATTGTGTACTCCCTTTGGAGTTACAAACTCACTAAATCATGTCCTCGTCAATTTATCTTCACACAAACTGACTAAAGTTCAGAACACCTTTCTTGCGTAGACTACTATAGCTGCTATGACTCTGCTGTGATTGCTATTATTACTCTGACTGCTAAACAAGCTATGACCTATCAGCGCAGCTGTGATATTAGAGCAGCGCAGCTGCGATGTCAGATAACCGAAGCATAGCAGCATAGCAATATGAGTATTACCCAGGTTTCAAGCTGCAATGTCAGACTTAGCGCAGCATGGCAGTATAGTGTAGAAATTAATGGTCAATTTAAAGTATTTTCTAGGTCTAAACAGAAATATAGAAAGAAGCCGAGGCAGTCTACCTCTAACTTCTCTCTCCAACTCTCAAACTTGTTGCAGTCACTGAGAAATTGGAGAGGGAGCTAAAGCCATGGCTACCTAGGCTATCCACAGGTTTATGGGAAATATATTTTAGTTTGGGGTTTATTTACTAAAAGTTATGTGCCGGCCACAAGATTTGATCCTGGTACCTACCGGATGGCAGACAGCCGGTATCCGGTAGCCTTAGCCGTTAAGTCTTCAACTAGTGTTACGTACTATATGGTTTGCAATTCTGTGTCCTCCATTGGACTACAGATACATCAAGCCTCTAGATAGTATTTAACTAACCCACTTTAAGCCACGACCACTTCTGCCCAAGAAGGCAAACTGAGAATTTGACTGCACCCCTGTGTAGCCTGGACTCCCCTGAGTCCGTAGCAAAAAGAATCACTGAAAACGGCCAACCAGGCGATAAGTTATGAGCCGGCAAAAATGCCAATTTATACAAAGCTCTCTTAGAGAGAGGTGTCTGTCTACCAAATATTTCCTAAGTCCTAAATCCCTCTCACAACCCCTATCTACTAAAGTTTGAACCAATCGTATTACTGTAAAGTACAGAAAGGTACTATGGCCGATGTACTTTCTGTACGGCCGGTGTACGACAAGGCTCTTGAGTGGACGCGTGTCATTTTTCCACTTGTCCGTATTTCCTCCGCAATTCCCGGACCGAATGTCATCCTTCCACGCGGCGCCACGTCATGCCACGTCCATAAAATCCAAAGTGACCATTCCGCGATCTCGGCGACGACGTGCGCCGTCGGATTAAATCCAACATCAAATGTCGACCGTTAAAAGTGTCTGTTTCATTTGTTTTGTGCGAAATGACGTTTCGCACTAAACTTTAACAAGTTCTATGTTCGTTTCGTTTTATATTCCAGTTAGATCATTTCGGTACTATACAACAGTTTATATATGAATGAAACCCTATATAATCTAACGGACTTCTACGACAGACTAGTTAAAGCTAACGGCTACGGCGCGCTCTACCGGTCGGGGGTTCGAGTCCTGCCTGACTCAACCTTTTGTTGAGAGTGACTTAAGTCACTCTTTAGTCCTTCCTATGGAGCTGAGGCAGCCATGGCTCCATCGCTCTCTCTCTCTTTCAGTGACTACAACAAGTATGGGGGAGAGAGAGAAGAGATGGAGGCAGGCTGCCATCATTTCTTATATATGTTTCCGCTAATTTATTTTAAACTAGAAAATACAAAAACTACTTATTTCAACACTCCCCTTATTTTCTGTCTATTTTTAATTTTTCTTTTAATCCACATTTTTCCCTGCAGTATTTTAATTTCGGCGAGGGTACAGGTTTGGTCATCATGTCCGCTACCATTTCCTCATCAGATCTATATACAAGATTCACTATTTTATTCTCAACTTTTTCTCTTACAAAACTTAATCTTATGTCCATATGTTTAGCCTTAAAATGATGTTTTGGATTTGCTGCAATTGCTATGGCCGCTTGATTATCACAAAACACTTCATGCACTCCCTCCTTCATATACCCAAGTTCTTGCAGCAAGGACTTGACCCACATCAACTCTTTCACAGCAGAACAAGAGGCCATGTACTCAGCCTCCATGGTGGACTGTGCAACCACCTTTTGTTGCTTACTGCTCCAACAGCATGCACCTTCCCCAACATACAACACATACCCAGAAGTGCATCGTCTCATAGGTGCGTCCCCATAACTGGCATCACTCCAAGTAGTGATGTCAGTGTGCTCCCCTCCCAAATGCAACCATAACTCTCTGGTTCCAACCAGATATCTCATGACTCTCTTGGCTGCCTCCCAATCCCTCTTCCTAGGATCATTCAGACTCCTACTGAGTACTCCAACTGCTGCCGCTATGTCCGGCCTGGTACAATTCATAAAATAGATTAAACTTCCTACGACCTGTCTATAAGGGATAGTCTTCATAAACTCTCTCTCTTCAATACTCATTTGATCATCTAAGATAATTACTCCTCCTTCTACACTCCCATCACTTACTTTTTTCAAGTCCATGGGAGTGGTACAACTGTTAGCATTTTCCATCTGGAATTTCTCAAGCATATTACCTATTGCTCTTTCTGAGTAAGTCTGATAATCTTCTTCCCCCTATCTCTCTCCATCTGAATCCCCAAGATATATTTTGCCTCCCCTAAATCCTTCATATCAAATCTGCCTCTAAGTTCTGTTTTTAACTTATTGATCTTTTCCAAGGATTTACTCAACACAAGCAGATCATCCACATAAATTGCAATAAAAATGACACCATTCCCATCTTCAAACATATAGATAGAATGGTCAGAGCTTATACGGATATATCCCAGACTGGTAAGAAACTCATCTAGTTTCTTGTTCCACTATCGGGGAGCCTGCTTTAGTCCATATAAGGACATTATGAGCCTACAGACTTTGCTCTCTTCTCCTTCCTCCACGAACCCCTCGGGTTGTCTCATGAAAATTTCTTCCTCTAACTCACCATTAAGAAACGCAGTCTTAATGTCCATCTGATGGATTTCCATGTCTTCCACTGCTGCCTGGCTGAGGAGAATCCTTACTGATGGGAACCGAACAACTGGAGCAAAGGTCTCCTCATAGTCAATCCCTTCCTTTTGGGTGAACCCCTTCGCTACCAATCGAGCCTTATATCTTTCAATGGTATTATCTGGGTTCAGTTTTAGTTTAAATACCCATTTACACCCAATAGGTTTTCCGTCTGGAGGACAATCTGCTAATTCCCAGGTATTTGCTTCCATGATAGAAGCCATCTCATCATTTATAGCTCTAATCCATCTTTCTTTCTCTGGACTATTCACTGCCTCCGAGTAAGATTGAGGCTCATCAGGTTGAGATAGCTTAGTTACCTTATGAGCGACTTGTTTTTCCTGTAATCTTTTGCTGCTCCTTCTTCCTCCCTCAAACTCTGAAGCAAGAATGGATGGAAGTCTTGGATTTCTTCTCACTGTTTCATCGGCTCCCCTGTCCATGGAAATCGGTTCTTGTCCCGCTTCTTCTATCTCCTCGAAGTCCATAGGAGTATGTGAGGTTTCCGGTGAGTCTCCTGTATCTTGGATCTCCCTTGAATCTGTAATCACGGTGTCACCCATATCCCTTTCGGGAACGACCGAGTTCTCCTCACTTTCAGACTCAAATCTGATCCTAATCTTCTTTGTATATTTGAAGGGGTCAAATGACTTCCCTTCATCCATGACAACTAAGTGTTTGACCAGAATGATATCTTTCTTTGCCAAGTCATATACTCTATATCCCTTAACATCCTCATCATATCCCACAAAGTATCCAGGTTTTCCCTTAGCATCTAGTTTCCTGTTTTTCCTATCCGTGTCAAGACTGTAAACTTGGCTACCAAATACTTTAAGGTGTGAGATATCTGGTTTCCTTCCAACCCATCTCTCATAAGGTGTGACTCCCTTTACAGCTGAGGTGAGGACTCTATTCTTAATATAGTTGGCACAGTTCATTGCCTCTGCCCAAAATCTCTTTCCTATTTTCTTGTCTGCCAACATACTGCATGCACTTTCTCCTAGTGTTCGATTCAACCTCTCAGCTACCCCATTTTGTCCCGGGTTATATGGTATAGTTTTCTGGTGCTGCACTCCCTCATCTCTCAGATATTCCTCAAACTGGTTAGAGGTATATTCCCCCCCATTATCACTCTTTATCCTCTTAATAGGGGTTTCATGCAACTTCTCACTCCAAGCTTTATATTCTTTGAAGTAAGTGGATGCTTCAGACTTATTTTTCAGAAAGTAGACTCTAGAGTATCTAGACCAATCATCAGTTATTGTCATCATAAACCTCTTTCCTCCAACCGAAGGTACTTTTACAAGTCCCCAAATATATTGTGGACCAAATCTAACACTTTCTCACCTCTATATGTGGCGGCTTTGGGAAAGGGAAGTCTGTGAGCCTTACCTTGAGCACAACCACTACAATCATCCATTATTTCATTATCCCCAAACTGAATGCCATCTACTACCCCAAGCTTTTTCATTTCCCTTAACCTATCAAAATGCACATGCCCCAAACGCTTATGCCAAGTCATCACCTTAGGAACACCAACATAGTAAGCATTCTTCTTTTCATTACTCAAGTTAAGCCTAAACATTCCTTGGCTACCCTTATCTGCTGTGAAGTAAACTTCATTCCCATACTTAGCTGTACAGACTCCCTTTCTGGTGAAGGTATCAAACTCTTTGTCATCTAACACAGACGTAGAGACAAGATTTTTACTCAGCTGAGGAATGTAAAGTACATCTGAGAATGTAAGTATAGAGCTCTTACCCTTCACTAAGACTTTCAGATCTACTGATCCCACTAGATCTGTAGTAACCACTCTCCCATCCCCATACTCTACCTCTACAGTAGGAATCTTTCGTAGCTTAGTGAAGAGTTCTTTATCACAACACATATGCATGGATGCACCTGAGTCGATGATCCATCCTTCTTGTGGAGCTTCCCGAATTGCTCCAAGGGCACACTTCTGCATCCGAGGGATCTCCTTCTCCTCCAGACTCTCGTCAAAAAGAAGCTCCCCATCCTCCTCAGATGACTCATCCTCGATTTCTCCTGACACTTTTGTAACCACAAGTGCCTTTTTCTTCCCTCCGGAAGAACCCCCTCCACGGTTTTCTTGGAGCCTCAGCTCTGACAACTTGACAGAATCTGCAATAAAGTGTCCCGGCTTTTTGCAATAATGACAAAGACCCTTTGGGGTTCTTTGTCCCCCAGAATTATCTCTTTCCCCTCTATAAGATTTCTTCGGATCCTTCCCCCATCGGTCCCCTCCTGCTGTTAGAGCTTGAATGCTCTTTCCTCCTCTCCTAATCTCCATTGTGTTTTCCTGCACAAGTATCATCCTGACTACTGTGTTCCATTTCCATGAACTATCAGGCATTCCCTGTACTCGGTACACTATGTTTTCGAACTCATCTGGTAATTTCATGATAAGGGTGTTAACTTTCATTTTCATTGTACCTGTCCACCCGGCACTTTCCATTTCCATATACAAACAAGAAAGATCATTACAGAAATCTAACACCTTTCCTCCTTTGTAAGTGTAACTCAATAGCTTTTGCTCAGCCAACTGGAGCTCCTGAATAGTTCCAGCTCTATAAATCTCTACCAAACTCTCCCACAATTTCTCTGCCTTGTAAATGTGAAGATGAGGAGTAGCCAAACCTTGAGTGAGGTGCCTCAAAATGAAGTTCTTCGCAGCCATGTTTACATCCTCCCACATTTGAGTATCGTTCTCCACGGTCTTCACCGTCGCCGTTCCCGATACTGTGGCAATAGGAGTGAGGGGTGTCTCCTTCCCTTTCTCCTTTTCGGACACACTGCTGTCCCCATCATCTGCCTCCTCCGCTGAGGCAGCCGTTGTTGCAGAAAACCTTACTCCCCCAAATCCTGGTGGAGTTCCCGAAGGTGGACGTTTCACTTGTCCACTGACGATACCCCAGTATCGTTTTTCACACAAAGCTCCCATCATCATGGCTTCCCAATAGATGAACCCAGATCCATTGAAGGTGGGCACCCTAGAGGGTGGGCCCATAACCTGCAATTCTGTGTCCTCCATTGGACTACAGAATACAGGAAGCCTCTAGATAGTATTTAACTAACCCACTTTAAGCCACGACCACTTCTGCCCAAGAAGGCAAACTGAGAATTTGACTGCACCCCTGTGTAGCGTGGACTCCCCTGAGTCCGTAGCAAAAAGAATCACTGAAAACGGCCAACCAGGCGATAAGTTATGAGCCGGCAAAAATGCCAATTTATACAACGCTCTCTTAGAGAGAGGTGTCTGTCTACCAAATATTTCCTAAGTCCTAAATCCCTCTCACAACCCCTATCTACTAAAGTACGAACCAATCGTATTACTGTAAAGTACAGAAAGGTACTATGGCCGATGTACTTTCTGTACGGCCAGTGTACGACACGCGTGTCATTTTTCCACTTGTCCGTATTTCCTCCAGAATTCCCGAGACCGAATGTCATCCTTCCACGCGGCGCCACGTCATGCCACGTCCATAAAATCTAAAGTGACCATTCCGCGATCTCGGCGACGACGTGCGCCGTCGGATTAAATCCGACATTAAATGTCGACCGTTAAAAGTGTCTGTTTCATTTGTTTCGTGCGAAATGACGTTCCGCACTAAACTTTAACAAGTTCTATGTTCGTTTCGTTTTATATTCCAGTTATATCATTTCGGTACTATACAACAGTTTATATATGAATGAAACCCTATATAATCTAACGGACTTCTATGACAGACTGGTTAAAGCTAACGGCTACGCCGCGCTCTACCGGTCGGGGGTTCGAGTCCTGCCGGACTCAACCTTTTGTTGAGAGTGACTTAAGTCACTCTTTAGTCCTTCCTATGGAGCTGAGGCAGCCATGGCTCCATCGCTCTCTCTCTCTTTCAGTGACTACAACAAGTATGGGGGAGAGAGAGAAGAGATGGAGGCAGGCTGCCATCATTTCTTATATATGTTTCCGCTAATTTATTTTAAACTAGAAAATACAAAAACTACTTATTTCAACATGGTTGGATATTAAATTAAACATTATCATGAAGGATAGTTCATTTAACTGTATCTGTTTACAGGATACATAGATCCAGTAATGTAAAAGTACGGATTACGTTACGGATAAGAAACCAATACCGCGCATTTATTTCTTTACATGAAACGAATACCGCGCATGTATTTATTACAGCTACCATTAAATGTGAATTTAATCTGACGGCCGGAATTAACGCCAAGATGCGGAAGAGGATTTCGGCGGTTTTTGGTCATCGCCATATCGGATGACACGTGGTGCAATGACATTTGATCGCGGCATCTCCGAGGATTAACGGAGCGAATCCGAACATACTACGTGTCGACATTTAGGACATGTCGTACAGTGTCCGTACAGAAAGTACATCAGCAGCTGTACTTTTGTGTACGGAACTGTAATCTGATTGGCTCTGTACATCAGTAGATAGAGTCTGTGAGAGAGATAGGACTTAGAAAAAATAGGAGGTAGGACCCTCTGTCCCAGAGAGCTTCGGTACAAAAGGTAAACTTTGACCCTCCATAACTTACTGTTCAGGGGAGAAAATTCAGAGATTCTTTTTGCTATCGACTCAAGGGAGTCTTCCCTTCACACGGGTGAAGTTGGTCAGCGTTTTTGTCTGCCAGGGTGGCAATTATTTTTGCTGAAACACAAAGGGGTCAGAGTTATCCTAGAGGCTTCTTGGAAGCTCTCCACTCTGAGGACTTATGGAGGTCTCAGAGTTTCAGGTTATGGGCCCAACCTCTAGGGTACCAATCTTTAATGGAACTGGCTTCATATACTGGGAAAGTATGATGATAGGAGCTCTATGCGAAAAAATGTTTTGGGGGATAGTGAGTGGACGGTTGGGGCGTCCATCAAGTCTTGGAATTCCTCCAGGGTTTGGAGGAAGCATATTCACCATGAAAAAGAGGACCCACCTTCAACGGAGGTAACAAAGAAAGGAGAGGTGGTGGACAAAGGAAAAGAGAAGGAGGCGACCACACCAATAGCAACAGGTTTCGGCATTCATGTCACCTATTCCGAGGAAAGAGGAGAATGATACTGAAACCTGGGACTTCAACAATATGGCGGCAAAGCACTTCATCCTACGCCATCTCACTCAAGGACTTGCATGTCCTCATCTGCAGATAGAAAGGGCATCCGATCTTTGGATGGTTCTCATAGAGATGTACCGATGTGGTACAATTCAGCAACAACAGTTGGCTGATCAGAAAGTTAAGGAGTATGTATACAAAGGGGGGGAGATGTTGGATTTTTGCAAGGAGCTTGCTGCACTCTTTATGGAGCTAGAGAGTGCGCGAAAAGATTTTAGTGAAAAAAAAAAGGTTAACTGTTTACTGATGAAGTTACCCGATGAGTTCGAGAATATAGTCAACCGTGTGAAGGACTTGCCGGACTCAAGGTGGATATGGAACTCAGTGGTAGGGATGATTCTCGTTCGAGAGAATACAATTGAGATCCGAAGGGGAGGAAAGAGTGGCCAAGCCTAGGGAAGGAGTCTTTACTGCTAGTTTTGAGGAGGATGTCTATTTCATTGCTGAGAAAGGTAGCCAAGGGATGCTTAGGATGGTTTTATGTAATGAAACAAAGAAACTTTATTATGCAAGTGTTCATGATATTAGGATGTGGCATAAGAGGCTTGGGCATGTAAATCTAGACAAGTTAAGAGAGATGAAAAAGATGGGAGTGGTGGAAGGGATTAAGTTTAGTGAGAATGATAATATAAGTGATTGTAGAGGATGTGCTCAAGGTAAAACACACATATTACCCATTCCTAAAACAACTACCTATAAGGAAGAAAAAATTCTAGATCTAGTTCACACAGATATTTGGGGACCGGCTAAAGTGCCCTCACCGGGCGGGAAGAGATTTATGATGACTATCACTAATGATTGGTCTCGGTTTTCCCCGGTGTATTTTTTGAAAAACAAGTCAGAGGCTCAGGACTGTTTAAGACAATATAAAGCATGGAGCAAAAAACTCCATGAAACTCCAATCAAGAGAGTAAGGAGTGACAATGGTGGAGAGTATCCTTCTAACCAGTTTGAGGATTTTTTGAGGGAAGATGGGGTTCAACACCAAAAGACAGTTCCAGAAAATCCGGAACAGAATGGGGTAGCTGAAAGGTTAAATAGAACACTAAGTGATAGTGCTAGAAGTATGTTGTCGGATAAGAAGATAGAGAAAAGGTTTTGGGCAGAAGCAATGAACTGTGCTAATTACCTCAAAAATAGAGTTCTTACTTCAACTATAAAAGATCAAACACCTTATGAGAGATGGACAGGCCGGAAACCAGACTTATCTCATTTAAAGGTTTTCGGCAGTCAAGTGTTCAGTCTAGATACTGATCGGTCCAATTGGAAGCTAGATCCTAAAGGAAAACCGGGATACTTTTTAGGATATGATGAGGATGTTGAACGATATAGAGTTTACGATCTAAAAAGAGAAGATATAATCTTAGTGAAGCATCTAGTAGTTATGGATGAAGGAAAGTGTGTGGATCCCTTCAAATATACAAAGTCAGTAAAAATCAGATTTGAGTCGGAAAATTCCGATGACTTTGAGCTCCCTAACTATCGGGTTTTAGAGAAGATGACATTCTTGCAGATACAAATCAGACCAAAAAGGACTCGGCTGTGGAAACTCCAGTGACAACTCTACCCGAAGCGGAAGACGTGGTGGAAATTGATTCGGAATCAAGGGATAGGGGAGAAGCCAAGATTGTTCAAAAGAATCCACGAGAACCATCTATTCCGGCCTCAGATTTTGAAGGGGGAAGGAGAAGTAGCAAAAGACTGTAAGAAAAACAGGTTAATAACAAGGTAACTAAACTATCTCATCAAGATGAACCTCAAACTTATGGAGAGGCGATGACTTGTCCAGAAAGAAACCGGTGGAAGACAACCATCAATGAGGAGATGGCCTCAATTATGGCAGCCGATACTTGGGAGCTGGTGGATTGTCTACCTAACCGAAAACCAATCGGTTGTAAGTGGGTTTTCAAATTAAAACAGAACCCAGATAACACGATTGAGCGCTACAAGCCCCGATTAGTGGCAAAGGGATTTACACAAAAAGAGGGAATTGACTAAGAGGAAACCTTTGCCATGCTGGTCTGATTTCCCTCCGTCCACATACTTCTCATCATAGCAGCAGCGTAAGACATGGAAGTGCACCAGATGGACATCAAGACAACCTTATTGCATGGGGAATTGGAAGAGGAGATCTTCATGCGACAACCCGAAGGGTTTGTGGAGGAAGGAGAGGAGAGTAAGGTATGCCGGCTGATTAAATCTCTTTATAGTTTGAAACAAGCGCCTCGACAGTGGAATAAGAAGCTTGATGAGTTTCTTACTTGTCTGGGATATATCTCGATCAGCTCAGATCACTCAATCTGTGTTTTCCAAGATGAGGAAGGTTTTATATTTATTGCAATTTATGTTGATGATTTGCTTGTTTTAAGTAAATCAATGGGAAAAATTAATAAACTGAAAACCGATCTTAAGGGGAGATTTGAAATGAAGGATATGGGGGAAGCAAAATATATATTTTGAGAATTCAAGTAGAGGGAGACCGAAAAAGAATAATTATAAGATTGACTCAAAAGGAAGCAATAGGGAACATGCTTGAAAAATTTCAAATGGATAAAGCTAATAGTTGTACAACTCCAATGGAGTTGAAGAAGGGAATTGAGGGGAGTGAGGAAGAAGGAGTCATAGTCTTAGACGAGGAATTATCACCTGAAGAACAGAATTTCATGCAGACTATTCCTTACAGGCAAGTAGTGGGAAGTCTTATCTATTTTATGAATTGTACCCGGCCGGATTTAGCTGCAGCTCTAGGAGTGTTGAGTAGAAGTCTAAATGCTCCCACTAAGAAGGATTGGGAGGCAGCTAAGAGAGTCCTTAGATATTTGATAGGAACTAGGGATGTATGGTTGCATTTGGGTGGGGAGAATACTGACATCACTACTTGGAGTGATGCCAGTTATGGTGATGCTCCGATGAGGAGATGCACTTCTGGATATATATTATATGTGGGTGATGGGGCTTGCTGTTGGAGAAGCAAACAGCAAAAAGTTATTGCTCAGTCCACCATGGAGGCTGAGTATATGGCCTCTTGCTCTGCTGTAAAAGAATTGATGTGGGTCAAGTCTTTGCTTGGTGAGCTTGGTCACCTTAAGAGTGGTGTGAAGAAATTTTTTTGTGATAATCAGGCAGCAATCGCTATTTCTGCCAATCATAAACATCATATTAAAGCCAAACACACGGACATCAGACTCAGCTTTGTTAGAGAGAAAGTAGAAAACAAAATAATCAGTTTAGAGTATCAACCAGATAGTGAGATGGTAGCAGATATGATGACCAAACCTGTGCCTTCCCCTAAGCTAATTTTCTGCAGGGAGAAGTGTGGTCTGAAATTAAAGATTGACTAGAAAATAAGGGGAGTGTAGAAATTAATGGTCCATTTAAAGTATTTTCTAGGTCTAAATAGAAATATAGAAAGAAGCCGAGGCAATCTACCTCTAACTTCTCTCTCCAACTCTCAAACTTGTCGCAGTCACTAAGAAATTGGAGAGGGAGCTAGAGCCATGGCTACCTAGGCTATCCAGAGGTTTACGGGAAATATATATTAGTTAGAGGTTTATTTACTAAAAGGTATGTGCCGGCCACAGGATTTGATCCTGGTACCTATCGGACGGCAAACAGCCAGTAGCCAGCAGCCTTAGCCGTTAAGTCTTTAATTAGTGTTACGTACTATATGGTTTGATATTTAATTAAACATTATCAGGTAGGATAATTCATTTAACTGTATCTGTTTACGCGATACATAGATCTAGTAATGTTCAAGTACAGATTACGGTACGGATAATAAACCAATACCGCGCATTTATTTCTTTACATAAAACAAATACCCCGCATGTATTTATTACGGCTACGATTAAATGTGAATTTAATCGGACGGCCGGAATTAACGCCGAGATCGCGGAAGAGGATTTTGGCGGTTTTTGGTCATCGCCACATCGGATGACACATGGCGGAATGACATTTGATCGCGGCATCTCCGAGGATTAAGGGAGCGAATCCGGACATACCACGTGTCGACATTTAGGCCATGTCGTACAGTGTCCGTACAGAAAGTACATCAGCAGCTGTACTTTTGTGTATGGAACTGTAATCTGATTGGCTCCGTACAACAGTAGATAGATTCTGTGAGAGAGATAAGACCTAGAAAAAATAGGAGGTAGGACCCTCTCTCCCAGAGAGCTTCTGTACAAAAGGTCAACTTTGACCCTCCATAATTTACTGCTCAAGGGAGCAAATTCAGAGATTCTTTTTGCTATCGACTCAAGGGAGTCTTGCCTTTACAGGGGTGAAGGTGGTTAGAGTTATTGTCTGCCAGGGTGGCAGTTGTTTTTGCTGAAACACAAAGTGGTCAGGGTTATCTTAGAGGCTTCTTGGAAGCTGTCCACTTTGAGGACTTATGGAGGTCTCACAGTTTCATATAGCAACAAGTAATAGAGAGGACTCAAGGTTTTCAAAACAACAGTTGGCACAGTTCATGGCTTTTGCCCAAAATCTCTTTCCTATTTTCTTGTCAGCCAACATAATACATACACTATCTCTTAGTGTTTGGTTCAATCTTTGAGCTACCCCATTGTGTTCCGGGTTATATAGTAAAGTTTTCTGGTGTTGAACTCACTCATCTCTCAAATATTCCTCAAACTGGTTAAAGGTATATTCTCCCCCATTATCACTCCTTATTCTCTTAATGGGGGTTCCATGCAACTTCTCACTCTAGGCTCTATATTCTTTGAAATAAGTTTGTGTTTCAGACTTTGTTTTTAGGAAGAAGACTCTATAGTACCTAGACCAGTCATTCGTTATTGTTAACATAAACCTCTTCTCTCGAATCGAAGGTACTCTTGTAGGTCCCAAGATATTAGTGTGGACTAGATCTAGTACCTTTTCCCCCCTATATGTGGCAGCTTCGGGAAAATGAAGTCTATGAGATTTTCCTTGAGCACATCCACTACAATCAGCCACCATTTTATTATCACCAAACAGAATGCATTCTATTAAACCAAGCTTTTTCATTTCCCCCAACCTATCAAAATGCACATGCCCTAACCGCTTATACCAAATCATCAATTTCTGAACACTAACATAATAAGCATTATTCTTTTCATTACTAAGGTTAAGCCTAAACATGCCCAGGCTACCCTTATCTGCCGTGAAGTAGACTTCATCCTCATACTTAATTGTGAAGATGAAATTCTGTGGTGTCATGCCGCATCGCGTCGCCACATTTTAATTATATTTAATCACATTCTGATTGCATTTTTGTTATATTTGATCTTCATAGAAGCAGTCCTTAATAAAAAGGACGCCACACTAATTTACTCGTGGGGATATTTCGGTGGCGACAAGACCATAAAGATTTTGGTTCGACACCTTAAACCCGTGGACATTCTTGATTGTGTCCACGAAGTCGTCAGTCGCCCAAATTCACGCAAACCGACCAAGTTTGGTGTCTGGGACTTTTGACGAACCGACTTATTTCGTCTACCGGAACTCCCGCCTCCAATTTATATCGATGTACGGACAGTCCCGAACGGGAACCTCAACTCCGAATGATGTTAGCGTTATCTTGGATTGGAACGCGAATCTATGACCACAAATGATATAGACGAATGAACAGTTTAGATGCGGACTCCACGCAGGATCATTTTAAGTCGTGGATCCTTGGAGGTCGCAGTCATTCACATATAGCGTAGGAAGGGTTTTTATCTGTAGGCTGTAGATTTTGTTGTTGAGATTAATAGATTTCTAGAGTATTTTCTAGGTTTAAATATGTTAGTATAAAAGAAAAGAAAAGGACGGGCAACCTGCCTCCACCTCTCCTCTCTCTAGCCCCCATACTTGTAGTAGTCATTGAACGATAGAGAGGGTGGTTGATCCATGGCTGCCTTAGTTCAACACGCAGTTATTTTAAGTAGGTTACTAAAAATATACTTGACGGATCCGGGATTTGATCCCGGTACCTACAATTCGTCAAGTTGGGCGATAACGGTCAACTTTATCCTATAAGACTACGACCAATGCTAAGTAATAAAGTATGTGATAGGTATATATATATATTTAGGGAGGAAAAACTCCATTTAACTAAAATTGTGTATGGCTTGCATAGATACAGTTTTATGAAAGTACGAAGTAAGACACTTTTTCAAAACGAATACTACGCATTTTGTTTCGACAACAAAACAAATGTCGCGCAAGTATTTATAACGGCTAAGATTGCGTCTCGCTGCAAATCCAACGGCGCATATCACTGCCGAAATCCCGGAGGGGTCACTTTGGCGATTTATGACGTGGCGTGACCTGGATCCACGTGGAGAGATGACATTCGGTCATGGGAATTTTGAGGAATGTACGGACGGATGAAAAGCAGACACGCATCCGCGTAATAGCCTTGTCGTACATAGGCCGTACAAAAGGTACACCGGCAGTAGTACTTTTTGGTACGATACATAAATCTGATTAGTCCGTACTTCAGTAGATAGAAGTTATTAGAGGGAGTGAAGACTTAGAAAATTTTGGTAGGTAGTCACCTCTCCCTTTGAGGATTTGTACAAATTGGCATTTTTATTGCTTCATAACTTATCTACTGGTTGGCCGTTTTCAGTGATTCTTTTTGCTACGGACTCTGGGGAGTTCACGCTGCATATGGGTGTAGTCAAACTATCATTTTGCTATCCAGGACAGTAGTGGTTGTGGCTTGAAGTGGGTTAGTTAAATACTATTTGGAGGCTTCCTGTATTCTGTGGTTCAATGGAGGACATAGAATTGCAGGTTATGGGCCCATTCTCTACGTTGCCCACCTTGAATGGATCTAGGTTCATCTAAAGGGAGGCCATGATGATGGGAGCTTTCTGCGAAAAATGATACTGGGGTATCGTCAGTGGACGAGTGAAACGTCCACCTTCGGGAACTTCACCAGGATTTGGAGGAGTAAGGTTTCCTCTAGCAACGGCTGCCTCTGCGGAGGAGGCAAATGATAGGGACAACAATGTGTTCGAAAATGGGAAAGGGAAGGAGACACCCCTCACTCCTATTGCCACAGTCCCGGGATCGGCAATGTGAAGACCGAGGAGAACGATACTCAAATGTGGAAGGATGTAAACATGGCTGCCAAGAACTTCATTCTGAGGCACCTCACTCAAGCTTTGGCCACTCCTCATTTTCACATTTACAAGGCCGAGGAGTTGTGGGTGAGTTTGGTGGAGATTTATAGAGCTGGAACTATTCAGCATCTGTAGTTGGCTGAGCAAAAGCTAGTGAGTTACACTTACAAAGGAGGAAAGATGTTAGAATACTGTAATGATCTTTCTTGTTTGTATATGAAGATGGAAAGTGCCGCGTGGACAGGTTTAATGAAAATGAAAGTTAACACCCTTATCATGAAGTTACCAGATGAGTACGAGAACATAATTTATCGAGGACAGGAAATGCCTGATAGTTCATGGAAATTGAACACAGTGGTCAACATGATACTTGTGCAGGAAAACACAATGGAGATTAGAAGGAGGAAAGAGCATTCAAGCTCTAGCAGCAAAAGGGGACCGATGGGGGAAGGACCCGAAGAAACCGTACAAATGGGAAAGATATCATTTTGGAGGACCGAGGCCCCCAAAGGGCCTTTGTCATTAATGCAAAAAGTCGGGACACTTCATTGCAGACTGTGTCAAGCTATCACATCTGAGGCTCCAAGAGAATTGTGGAGGGGGTTCTTTTAGAGATAAAAAAAAGGCACTTGTGGTTAAAAAAGTGACAAGAGAAATCGAGGATGAGTCTTTTGAGGAGGATGGGGAGCTTCTTCTTGACGAGAATCTACAGGAGAAAGAGATCCCTTGTAGACAGAAATGTGCTCTTGGAGCAATTCGGGAGGCTCCACAAGAAGGATCGATCATCGACTCAGGTGCATCCATGCATATGTGTCGTGATATGGAACTCTTCACTAAGCTAAGAAAGATCCCCATTATAGAGATATAGTATAAGGATGGGAGAGTGGTTACTACAAATCTAGTGGGATCAGCAGATCTGAAAGTCTTAGTGGATGGTAAGACATCTATACTTACATTCTCAAATGTACTATACATTCTTCAGCTGAGTAAAAATCTTGTCTCTACGTCTGTGTTAGATGACAAATAGTTTGATACCTTCACTAGAAAGGGAGTCTTTACAGCTAAGTATGGGGATGAAGTTTACTTCACGGGAGATAAGGGTAGCGAAAGAATGTTTAGGCTTAACTTGAGTAATGAAAAGAATAATGTTTATTATGTTGGTGTCCCTAAGTTGATGATTTGGCATAAACGGTTGGGGCATGTGCATTTTGATAGGTTGAGGGAAATGAAAAAGATTCGGGTAGTAGAAGGCATTCAGTTTGGAGATAATGAAATGATGGATGATTGTAGTGGCTGTGCTCAAGGTAAGGCTCATAGACATCCCTTTCCCAAAGCCGCCACATACAGAGGTGAGAAAGTATTAGATTTGGTCCACACAAATATTTGGGGACCTGCAAAAGTACCTTCGGTTGGAGGAAAGAGGTTTATGATGACAATAACCGATGACTGGTCTAGATACTGTAGAGTCTACTTTCCGAAAACAAAGTGTGAAGCATCAACTTACTTCAAAGAATATAAAGCCATGAGTGAGAAGTTGCATGAAACCCCTATTAAGAGGATAAGGAGTGATAATAGGGGGGAATATACCTCTAACGAGTTTGAGGAATATCTGAGAGATGAGGGAGTGCAGCAACAGAAAACTATACCATATAACCCGGGACAAAATGGGGTAGCTGAGAGGTTGAATCGAACACTAGGAGAAAGTGCATGCAGTATGTTGGCAGACAAGAAAATAGGAAAGAGATTTTGGGCAGAAGCAATGATCTGTGCCAACTACATTAAGAATAGAGTCCTTACCTCAGCTATAAAGGGAGTGACATCTTATGAGAGATGGGTTGGAAGAAAACCATATATCTCACACCCTAAAGCATTCGTTAGCCAAGTTTACAGTCTTGACACGGATAGGAATAATTGGAAACTAGATGTTAAGGGAAAACCTGGATATTTTGTGGGATATGATGAGGATGTTAAGGGATATAGAGTCTATGACTTAGCAAAGAAAGATATAATTCTGGTCAAACACTTAGTTGTCATGGATGAAGGGAAGTCATTTGACCCCTTCAAATACACAAAGAAGATAAGAATCAGATTTGAGTCCAACAATGAGGAGAACTCAGTCGTTCCCGAAAGGGACATGAGTGAAACCGTGATTGCAGATTCAAGGGAGATCCAAGATACAGGAGACTCACCGGAAACCTCACATACTCCTATGGACTTTGAGGAGATAGAAGAAGCGGGACAAGAATCGGCTTCCATGGACAAGGGAGCCGATGAGACTGTGAGAAGAAATCCAAGACTTCCATCCATTCCAGCTTCGGAGTTTGAGGGAGGAAGGAGGAGCAGCAAAAAGATAGAAGAAAAATAGGTCGCTCATAAGGTAACTAAGCTATCTCACCCGGATGAGCCTTAATCTTACTCGGAGGCATGGAATAGTCCAAAGATAGAAAGATGGATTAGAGCCATAAATGATGAGATGGCTTCTATCATTGAAGCAAATACTTGGGAACTAGCGGATTGTCCTCCCAACAGAAAAACCTATTGGGTGTAAATGGGTATTTAAACTAAAATTGAACCCAGATAATACTATTAAGAGATATAAGGCTTGATTGGTAGCGAAAGGGGTTCACTCAAAAGGAGGGGATTGACTATGAGGAGACCTTTGCTCCAGTTATTCAGTTCCCATCACTAAGGATTCTCCTCATTCTGGCAACAGCGGAAGACATGGAAATCCACCTGATGGACATTAAGACTGCTTTTCTTAATGGTGAGTTAGAGGAAGAAATTTTCATGAGACAACCCGGGGTGTTCGTGGAAGAAGGATAAGAAAGCAAAGTCAGCACGCTCATAAAGTCGTTATATGGATTGAAGCAGGCTCCCCGATAGTGGAACAAAAAACTAGATGAGTTTCTTACCGGTCTGGGATATATCCGTATCAACTGTGACCATTCTATCTATATGTTTGAAGATGAGAATAGTGTCATTTTTATCGTGATATATGTGGATGATTTGGTTGTGTTAAGTAAATCTTTTGAAAAGATCAATAGGCTAAAGAAAGATCTTAGGGGCAAATTTGATATGAAGGATTTAGGGGAGGCAAAATATATTTTGGGGATCCAAATGAAGAGAGATAGGGGGGAAAAGATTATCAGACTTACTCAGAAAGAAGCAATAGGGAATATGCTTGAGAAATTCTAGATGGAAAATGCTAACAGTTGTACCACTCCCATGGACTTGAAAGTAGTAAGTGATGGGAGTGTAGAAGGAGGAATGATGATCTTAGACGATCAGATGAGTCCAGAGGAGAGAAAGTTTATAAAGTCTATCCCTTATAGACAGGTCGTACGAAGTTTAATCTATTTTATGAACTGTAACAGGCCGGACATAACGGCAGCAATTGGAGTATTCAGTAGGAGTCTTAATGATCTTAGGAAGAGAGATTGGGAGGCAGCCAAGAGAGTCATGAGATATCTGGTTGGAACTTGAGAATCATGGTTATATTTGGGAGGGGAACACACTGATATCACCACTTTGAGTGATGCCAAATATGGGGATGCACCTATGAGAAGATGCATCTTGGATATGTTTTTTATGTGGGGAAATTTGCTTGCTGTTGGAGCAGTAAGCAACAAAAGGTGGTTGCCCAGTCTACTATGGAAGTTGAGTATATGGCGTCTTCTTCTGCAGTAAATAAACTAATGTGGGTGAAGTCATTGTTGCAAGAACTATGATATATGACGGAGGGAGTGCATGAAATCTTTTGCGATAATCAAGCTGTTATCGCAATTGCAGCCAATCCAAAACACCATTTCAAAGCAAAACATATGGACATAAGATTAAGCTTCGTAAGAGAAAAAGTTGAATATAAAATTTTAAATCTTGTGTATAGACCTGATCAAGAAATGGTGGCTGACATGATGACCAAACCTGTGCCCTCTCCTAAATTAAAATATTGTCGGGAAAAATGGGGGTTGAAAGAAAAATTAAAATTAGACTAGAAAATAAAGGGAGTGTTGAAATTAATAGATTTCTATAGTATTTTCTAGGCATAAATATGTTAGTATAAAAGAAAAGAAATGGACGGGAAACGTGCCTCCACCTCCTCTCTTTAGACCCCATACTTGTTATAGTCATTGAAGGATAGAGAGGGTAGTTGATCTATGGCTGCCTTTGTTCAACAAGCAGTTATTTTTAGTAGGTTACTAAAAATATTCCTGACGGATCCGGGATTTGATCCCGGTACCTGCGGTTTGTCAAGTTGGCCGATAGCGGTCAGCTTTATCCTATAAGACTAGGACCAATGGTAAGTGATATAGTATATGATAGATATATATATATGTATATATATATATAAATATATATATTTAGGGAGGAACAAATCCATTTAACTAAAACTGTTTACACCATGCATAGATACAGTTTTATGAAAGTACAAAGTACGATAATATTTCGAAATGGATACCATGCATTTTGTTTCGACAATGTAACAAATGTGGCGCAAGTATTTATAACGGCTAAGATTGCGTCTCGCTGCAAATCCAACGGCCCACATCATCGCCGAAATCTCGGAGGGGTCACTTTGGCGTTTTGTGACGTGGCATGACCTGGAGCCACGTGGAGAGATGACATTCGGTCATGGGAATTCCGAGGAATGTACGGACAAGTGAAAAGCAGACACGCGTCTACGTAATAGCCTTGTCGTACATAGGCCATACAAAAGGTACACTGTCACTTGTACTTTTTGGTACGGTACAATAATTTGATTGGTCCGTACTTTAGTAGATATAAGTTATTAGAGGGAATCAGGACTTAGAAAATTTTGGTAGGAAGTCACCTCTCCCTTTGAGAGTTTCTACAAATTGGCATTTTTACTGCCTCATAACTTATTGGCTGGTTGGCCGTTTTTAGTGATTCTTTTTGCTACAGACTCAAGGGAGTCCAAGCTACATAGGGGTACAGTCACAGTGTCATTTTGCCTTCATGGACAGCAGTGGTTGTGGCTTGAAGCGGGTTTGTTAACTTTATCTAGAGGCTTCTTGTATTCTGTGGTCCAATGGAGGACACAGAATTGCATTTGTAACGTAAGGCAGACAATTCTAGTCGCCTATTGGCCAATGTAACAAGGTTACAGAGTTGAGTAATTAAAAGTCATGGACCAAACTGGTATAGTTGTGGTTGCTGAGCAGCGTAGCTACGATTACGAATCAGCGCAACATAGCAGCATAGCAACTAAGTAGAAGAGCGTAGCGCAACATAGCAACGCAGCGTGGCAGTATAGCAACGCCGCAAAATGTAGATTTAATTGTATAGTTTTAAAAAGATATTTTGGATAGATCTTGGTTGACCGTGAAGGTCCACGTGTACACTTGTACAGTATTAGGTTGACTAGCAACTAGTTAGTTTAAATAGTGGAGCAGATGTAGTAAAAGACAGACTCTTTGAGTAGACCTTTGCAGTGAGCTGTCAACTTGTTATCTTTCTCCCGATTAATAAAACTAGACCTTTATCTGTAAGTGTTGTGTACTCTTGTTGTTGCTACGGGGAGATCTTTGGAGTCCTTCCGCTGTGCATTATAGTGTGTTGTGGTACTATGCGTGCCCTTTTACATTGGTATCAAAGCTTTCCCTCGTGACTCGACAACATGGGAAAACACGGCGTATCTACCACGAAAATGTTAGCGCAAGCTCTTCGGGAGTTGGAAAACGTCAGATTACAGAATGCTCAATTGAGTAACGCCGTCGTAACTTTGGAATGTCGTCTTGGTGAACGACCTCATAGAGGCATGGAGAGAGACGTAAGGAGACGGAAGTTAAGACATCCCGATGAGTTTGACCCGGCCAGACACAAAAACCTTGATGCGTGGCTATTCTCCATTGCGAATTACCTTCAGAATTTTCCTAGACTGTCGGACCGTGAGAACATTCATTATGCGGGTGGTCTTCTAAAAGGTGCAGCGGGAGCATGGTGGAGGACAATGGTGGAAAACAATGAAATTGAGCTACACTGAATTAGATAAACTCAAAAAGCAACTTGCGGAGTTGGTTGAAGCCGGAGTAATCGAACCGAGCAAGTCACCGTATGGAGCCCCCGTCCTCTTCGTGAATAAGAAAGATGGAGGTTTTTCGGATGTGTGTGGATTACCGTGCGCTAAACAATTTAATAGTGAAAAATGCGTACCCTCTACCGAGGATAGACGAACTGTTGGATCGACAACAAGGTGCTAAATATTTTTCGAAGATAGACCTACGAAGTGGCTATCACCAAATCAGAATTGCCGAGGAAGATGTGGAAAAGACGGCGTTTAGAACTCGGTATGGTCATTTCCAATTTTGGGTTATGCCGTTTGGATTAACCAACGCACCGGCAACCTTTATGCATTTGATGAATTCTATCTTTCGGCAATATTTGGACCCCTTCGTAATTGTCTTCTTGGACGACATCTTGGTGTACAACAAGACGTTCGAGGATCACGTGGAGCATCTGCGAACGGTCTTTCAAGTCCTTCGGGAGAACAAGTTGTAAGCGAAGAGGAGTAAATGTGACTTCTTGAATGAGAAAATTGAGTTTTTGGGTCATGTGGTGAGCCAGGATGGAATCGCAGTGGATCCCAACAAAACTAGGGCAGTGAAGAAATGGCTGCAGACAACGAACATTACGAAGTTACGGAGCTTTCTTGGATTATGCTCCTACTATCGCCGTTTTGTCGAAGGTTTTGCAAAAATTGCTGCACCACTCACAGAAATTACTTAAGAATGACGTGCCCTATTAGTGGAAAACGGCGCAAAGGGCAGCCTTTGACACGCTAAAGAAGCGGTTGGTTATCGCCCATGTGTTAGCTGTCCCGAACAAAAATTACCTTAGATGATTATCATCGACGCTAGCGATACGGCTATTAGAGCAATCCTTATGCAAGATCAAGGAAAAGGCCTTCAACCCAATGCCTACGATAGTCGGAAACTAAAGGCAACGGAGCTTAACTGGGCCACCCATGAAAAGGAGACAATCGCCATTATTAATGCGCTGGAGGTTTGGAAATGTTACGTTCAAGGGAAGCGGATCACGATCATCACCGATCACCACGCTCTACAGTATCTTCAGACCCAACCGAAGTTATTATAAAAACAGGTGCGATGGATGACGTTTCTTCAGACCTTCAGGCCGGAACTAGCTATTGAGTATAGACCGGGCAAGACAAACCCGGCGGATGCGCTATCGACAAGACGCGGAGTAGCTGCGCCTGTGACAGAGCAACAATCGCAAGCATTGCAAGATGGAAACGTAGGCGCTGTGAAAGAGAACACCGCAACGTCGGACATAGCGCAAGATCTGGAACTCAGCGCAGTGACCAGTACGGTACAAGTAGACAACCAGTGGTTAAGTAGGATTAAGGCCGCATACGACGAAGACGAGACATTAAAGGAACTGGTAAAACGGAAGGTATTAGTTCGAACTGCCAATGGTATGTGGTGATACAGACCCAATCAAACAACTAGACTTTACGTCTCGACAAACCAGGAGTTACGTTATTCGGTACTTAAAATGAGTCATGATGAGCCACTCAGTGGACATTTCGGACGGGATAAAACAAATGCACGTGTCGCTGTGGCCTATTATTGGCCGAACATGACTCGAGACATTGCGGAGTATGTCCAGACGTGTGACTCCACTAACAGAAATAAATCGGAATCGGGTCACCAAGGTCTGTTACAACCTCTTCCGATACCATCTGTTCTTTGGGAGGCGATTTCGATGGACTTTATCGTTGCTTTTCCGTTGACTCGGGAAGCCTATGACTCTATCTTCGTCGTCATGGATTATTTGACGAAAATAGCCCATTTCCTGCCCACGACAACCACACCCACAGCGTGGGAGGTGGCAGACTTATTCTTCCGAGAGATATTCCGCCATCACGGACTCCCGAAGAGAATCGTCATCGACCATGACCGAAAATTTGTGAGTCACTTTTGGAGAAGTCTGTTCAAGCTGTGTGGAACGGAGTTGACCATGTCTATGTTGAAATTCATAGATTTCTATAGTATTTTCTAGGTTTAAATATGTTACGAAAAAGAAAAAGGACAAACAGCCTGCCTCCACCTCCTTTCTCTAGCCCCCATACTTGTTCTAGTCACTGAAGGATAGAGAAGGTGGTTGATCCATGGCTGCCTTAGTTCAACAGGCAGTTATTTTTAGAAGGTTACTAAAAATAGTCTTGACGGACCCGGGATTTGAACACGGAACCTGCGGTTTGTCAAGTTGGCCGATAGCGGTCAGCTTTATCCTACAAGACTAGGACTAATGCTAAGTGTTATAGAGTATGAAAGATATATATATACATGTAGGAAGTAAGAAATTCATTTAACTAAAACATGATACAGCGTGCATAGATACAGTTTAAGTACGACATCATTTCGAATGAATACCTCGCATTTGTTTGACAGCGAAACAAATATCTCGCAAGTAATTATAACGGTTAAGATTACGTCTCATTACAAATCCGACGGCGCACGTCATCGCCGAAATCCCGGAGTGGTCACCTTGGCGTTTTGTGACGTGGCATGACCTAGAGCCACGTGGAGAGATGACATTCGGTCATAGGAATTCCGCGGAATGTACGGACAAATAAAAAGCAGACACGCGTCCACTTAATAGTCTTGTCGTACATAGGCCGTAAAAAAGGTACACCAGCAGTAGTACTTTTTGGTACGGTACAGTAATTTTATTGGTCCGAACTTCAGTAGATAGAAGTTATTAGAAAGAATCAGGACTTAGAAAATTTTGGTAGGAAGTCACCTCTCCCTTTGAGAGTTTGTACAAATTGGCATTTTTGGTGCCTCATAACTTATCTGCTGGTTTGCCGTTTTCAGTGATTCTTTTTGCTACGGACTCAAGGGAGTCCACGCTGTACAGGGGTGCATTCAAATTGTCAATTTGCCTTCTAGGGCAGCAGTGGTCGTGGCTTAAAGTGGGTTAGAAAAATACTATCTAGAGGCTTCATGTATTCTGTAGTCCAATGGAGGACACAGAATTGCAGGTTATGGGCCCACCCTGTGAAACTCTGAGACCTCCATAAGTCCTCAGAGTGGACAGCTTCCAAGAAGCCTCTAGGATAATCCTGACCCCTTTGTGTTTAAGCAAAAATAACTACCACCCTGGCAGACAAAAACTCTGACCAACTTCACCCCTGTGAAGACAAGACTCCCCTGAGTCGATAGCAAAAAGAATCTCTGAATTTGCTCCCCTGAGCAGTAAGTTATGGAGGGTCAAAGTTGACCTTTTGTACAGAAGCTCTCTGGGAGAGGGGGTCCTATCTTCTAATTTTTCTAAGTCATATCTCTCTCACAGACTCTATCTACTGATGTACGGAACCAATCAGAATTGAGTTCCGTACGCAAAAGTACAGCTGCCGGTGTACTTTATGTACGGACATTGTACGACATGGCCAAAATGTCGACACATGTCAAATCCGGATTCGGTGCCATAATCTCCGGAGTTTCCACAATCCAACGGAATTTTGCCACGCGTCATCCGATGTGGCGATGGCCACAAACCGCCGAAATCTTCCTCCGCGATCTCGGCGCTAATCCCGGCCGTCCGATTAAATTCGTCTTTAATCGTGGCCGTAATAAATACATGCGCGGTATTTGTTTCATTTACGAAACAAATGCGCGGTACTGATTTATGTCCGTACCGTAAGTCGTACATTACATATTACTGGATCTATGTATCCCGTAATTAATTCTAGTTAAATGGTTTATCGCAATAATACATATCTAAATAATTATCAAACGATATGCTATGTAACAATACCTCTAGATGAAACGGCTAAGGCTACCGGCTATTTCGTGACTGCCGGCCGGCAGGTACATGGTTCAAATCCTGCCGCCGGCATATACATTTTAATCAAATATATAAACCCTAATATAAAATTCCCGTAAACCTCAGGATAGCCAAGGTAGCCATGGCTCTAGCTTCCTCTCCAATTTCTCAGTGACTGCGACAAGTTTGAGAGTTGGAGAGAGAAGTTAGAGATAGACTGCCTCGACTTCTATATTTCTTTTCAGACCTAGAAAATACTAATAAAACCATTAGTTTCTACACTCCCCTTATTTTCTAGTCAATCTTTAATTTCAGACCACACTTCTCCCTGCAAAAAATTAGTTTAGGGGAAGGCACAGGTTTGGTCATCATATCCGCTACCATCTCACTATCTGGTCTGTACTCTAAACTGATTATTTTGTTTTCTACTTTCTCTCTAACAAAGCTGAGTCTGATGTCCATGTGTTTGGCTTTAAAATGGTGTTTAGGATTGGCAGAAATAGCGATTGCTGCCTGATTATCACAAAATATTTTCTGCACACCACTCTTAAGGTGACCAAGCTCACCGAGCAAAGACTTGACCCACATCAATTCTTTTACAGCAGAGCAAGAGGCCATATACTCAGCCTCCATGGTGGACTGAGCAATAACCTTTTGCTGTTTGCTACTGTTGAGGATCGGCGATATTCTACATATCGCATGGGCGCCAAAGTGAAAACTTTGGTTAAATGGCCAAGCCGGGGATCGAACCCGGGACCTTGTGTTAGCCGTACACGAGCTCTACCAACTGAGCTACCCGGCCGATGTGCATGCAAGCGCCTGAAACCGAATTTACGGCAATGAACGGTGCACTGGCGGACCAGCATTTACTGCGATACACACGTGTGGAGTCCGAAGTGGACATTCCTCCAACACGCCCCCTCACGATGTACTCCATCTCGTGTGGCTTGCCAACGCCCCCTTGCTCTGATACCATGTTGAGGATCGGCGATATTCTACATATCGCATGGGCGCCAAAGTGAAAACTTTGGTTAAATGGCCAAGCCGGGGATCGAACCCGGGACCTTGTGTTAGCCGTACACGAGCTCTACCAACTGAGCTACCCGGCCGATGTGCATGCAAGCGCCTGAAACCGAATTTACGGCAATGAACGGCGCACTGGCGGACCAGCATTTACTGCGATACACACGTGTGGAGTCCAAAGTGGACATTCCTCCAACAGACACCCCTCACTCCTATTGTCAAAGTATCAGGAGCGGCAACCGTGAAGACCGTGGAGAACGATACTCAAATGTTGGAGGATGTAAACATGGCTGCCAAGAACTTCATTCTGAGGCACCTCACTCAAGGTTTGGCCACTCCTCATCTTCACATTTACAAGGCCGAGGAGTTGTGGGAGAGTTTGGTGGAGATTTATAGAGCTGGAACTATTCAGGAGCTCCAGTTGGCTGAGCAAAAGCTATTGAGTTACACTTACAAAGGAGGAAAGATGTTAGATTACTGTAATGATCTTTCTTCTTTATATATGGAAATGGAAACTGCCGGGTGGACAGGTACAATGAAAATGAAAGTTAACACCCTTATCATGAAATTACCAGATGAGTTGAAAACATAGTGTATCGAGTACAGGTAATGCCTGATAGTTCATGGAAATCCTGATAGTCAGGATGATACTTGTGCCGGAAAACACAATGGAGATTAGGAGAGGAGGAAAGAGCATTTAAGCTCTAGCAGCAGGAGGGGACTGATGGGGGAAGGAACCGAAGAAACCTTATAAAGGGGAGAGAGATCATTCTTGGGGACAAAGGCCCCCAAAGGGTCTTTGTCATTATTGCTGAAATTATGTGGTATCCATTGACCCACAAAATGAGCAGCCTATGTAAAGCCTCTAGGATAATATTTGCCCCTTCTACTTTCCCGCTAAATAAGCGCCGCCCAGGCACACAAATATTCTGACCACTCTCACCCTTGTGAGGACAAGACTCCCCTAAGTCAAACGCTAAAAGAATCACTGAATTTGCTCACCTGAGTAGTAAGTTATGGCTGGTCAAAGATGACCTTTATAGTTACAAGCTCTCTTAGAGAGAGAGGTACCTAAATTTTACTAAGTCTTGGTCTGCCTACTCACGACTACTTACTACTAAACCCTAGTCCAATAGGAACACTATATAGTACAAGAAGGTACAATGGACAATGTACTTATTGTACGACCATTGTACGACAAGGTCTACAAAGTGACACCTGTCAAATCGGAAGCCATGGTTCCTCCTCTCATATTCTCCGGTATCAAATAATGTGGCGCCACGTGGCACCGCGTGATGATATCTCCGTATGCCGCCAAAAGTTCATTTCGCGTGGCGGCTATAATGGCGTACGTCCGATCAAAACATATTTTACACGGTTCAAATTCGCGTATATGTAGAAATTGCTCTTTTTGGTTAGTCTGCTGTTAATTAGCTGTTGCGTTAATGTTTATATATTTATGAAACCCATCACTTGTATCGTTTCGTAAAGCCTTAATGGTTAAGGCGTAAGGCTATAGAGAACCTAGAGGTCATATGTTCCAACCTAGACTTAGGCATCATTTTAGCCAAAATACCCTTTACTTCAAAAACTGCCACTTTCTAAATATTGCGGCAGCCATGGCGCGCCTTTGATCCTCACTCCTCTCTTTCCTTAAAGCAAACGTAAAATAGGGAAGTGAACTATTAATTACCTCTTTTCAACACTCCCCTTAATTCTTAGTCACTTTTCAATTTTAATCCACAGTTTTCTCTCCAATAAATCAACTTAGGGGAAGGCACTGGTTTTGTCATCATGTCTGCAATCATTTATCTATCAGTTTTATCAGCCAGTTTAATAATTTTATTTTCTACCTTCTCTCTGACAAATCTTAGTCTAATATCCATAAACTTAGCTTTGAAATGATGTTTCGGATTAGCTGCAATAGAGATAGCAGCTTGATTATCACAAAAAACATTTTGAGTTCCAGACTTCATGAACCCAAGTTCTTCAAGAAGAGATTTAACCCACATTAATTCTTTGGTGGCAGCACAGGAAGCCATGTATTCAGCCTCCATAGTGGACTGAGCAACTACTTTTTGTTGCTTGCTACTCGAACAACATGCACCGGATCCAATTTGCAACACATATCCAGTCGTACACCTCCTTAAAGGCACATCTCTATAACTAGCATCACTCCAAGTGGTGATGTCAGTGTGCTCCCCTCCCAAATGCAACCATAATTCCCTTGTCCCCACCAGATACCTCATCACCCTTTTGGCAGCCTCCCAGTCTCTCTTTCTTGGTTCATTTAGATTTCTACTAAAGACACCTACAGCTGCAGCTATATCCGGACGGGTACAATTCATAAAATAAATTAAACTGCCTACAATCTGCCGATAAGGAATATTTTCCATAAATTTTCTTTCTATCTCATCCATCTCATCATTAATGATAAATATTCCTCTCTCTTCACTTCCCTCAAACACATTCTTCAAATCCATAGGAGTAGTACATTTGTTTGCTTTTTCCATCTGAAATTTTTCTAGCATATTACTGATTGCTTCTTTTTGAGTGAGTCTTATAATTCTATTCCATCTATCTCTCTCCATCTGAATTCCCAAAATCTACTTTGCTTCGCCAAGATCTTTCATATAAAAACTGCTTCTAGGATCTCGTTTTAGTTTGTTAATTTTATCTAAGGACTTGCTTAAGACCAACAAATCATCCACATAAATAGCAATAAATATCACTCCATTCTCATCCTCAAATAAATATATAGAGTGATCTGAACTAATTCTGATATACCCCAAACCGGTCAGAAATTCGTCGAGCTTTATATTCCACTGTCGCGGGGCTTGCTTAAGCTCATAGAGTGATTTTATCAATTTGCAAACTTTATTTTTTTCCCCACTTTCCACGAATCCTTCCGGTTGCCTCATGTAAATTTCTTCTTCCAACTCTCTGTGCAAAAAGGTCGTTTTAATATCCATCTGGTGGATTTCCATATCCTCTGATGCGGCTATAGTTAAAAGGATTCTAACAGAAGGAAATCTAACTACAGGTGCAAAGGTTTCTTTGTAGTCTATCCCCTCTTTCTGAGTATAACCTTTTGCAACTAACCTAGCTTTGTACCTCTCAATGGTATTATCCGAGTTTAATTTAAGTTTAAAAACCCACTTACATCCGATCGGTTTTCGGTCTGGTGGACAATCTACCAACTCCCATGTATTGGCTTCCATGATAGAGGCCATTTCTTCATTTATAGCTGTGATCCACCGGCTACTTTCTGGAGTGTTCATGGCCTCTAAGTATGTTTGAAGTTCATCAGGGTGAGACATCTTTGTGAGTTTGTTATTTACTTGTCTTTCTTGAAGTGGTTTACTACTTCTTCTTCCCCCTTCAAAATCGGACGTCGGTATGGAAGGCATCCTTGGGTTTCGTTTAGGGAGATTTTCATCTCCCCTATCTTCCAATTCCGGTGTCTCATCAAGTTCCTCATCCGTTTCCACTTTGTATTGTGGCGTTGCCTCGGATGTTGTCCTTTCCTCCTTCTTTGGTAGATCTGCAGATTTTTCTTTTTCTCCCTCTTCCTTCTCTTCATTTTCAAAATCAAAGTCAGAAAACTGATCCGTTTCAAATCTGATTTTGACTTCTTTATTATATTTGAATGGATCAATGGACTTCTCTTCATTCATTACCACTATGTGTTTTACTAAAATTATATCTCTCTTTTTCAAGTCATACACTCGGTATCTTTTTGTGCTCTCATCATATCCTACAAGATATCCTCGCTTCCCTCTCCCCTCTAACTTCCATTTAGTCTTATCGGAATCCAAACTGTAGACTCGACTTCCGAACACTCTCAAACTAGACAAATCAGGCTTTCTTCCTGTCCACCTCTCATACGAAGTTTCCTCCTTATTTGTTGAAGTTAAGACTCTATTTTTGATGAAATTAGCATAGTTCATAGACTCTGCCCAAAACTGCAACCCTATCCTCTTATCAGTTAACATACTTTTGGACATATCTCCTGAAGTTTTATACACTATTTTTCTGCAACTCCATTTTGTTCCGGATTATACGGAACAGTTTTCTCATGATGAATTCCTTATTCTTTAAGATATTCTTCAAATTCCCTTGTGGTGTATTCTTTCCCATTATCACTTCTTATCTCTTTTATTGAGGTTTCATGTAGTTTTTCACTCCATACTTTATACTCTTTGAAACATCTTAATACCTCTGACTTATGTCTGAGAAAGTATACCTTCGTGTATCTAGACCAGTCATCTGTGATAGTTAACATCCACGTCTTCCCCTCATGTGAAGCATATCTAGCAGGTCCCCAAACATCAGTGTGAACTAGATCTAATACTTTCTCTCTCCTAAATGTGGTTGCCTTTGGAAATGGAAGTCTATGAATCTTCCCTTGGGCACATCCACTACAATCATCAAAGGTCTCGTCATCCACAAAAGTAATACCCTCCACTATTCCTTTTTTCTTCATTATCTTTAATCTATCTAGATGCACATGCCCCAACCTTTTATGCCAAAGCATCATCTCACTTGCACACGAGTAGAGAACACTCTTTTTATTGCAAAGAACAATTCTGAACATTCCTTGACTGCCCTTCTCAGCTATGAAATAAACCTCATTATCATAGCTTGCTGTGAAGATTCCTTTCCTAGTTCCTGTTTCAAACTCCTTTTCATCTAGGACAGCTGTTGAGACTAGGTTCTTGCTAAGCTGTGGAATGTAAAGAACGTCTGAGAGTGTTATAATTGAGGCCTTTCCATCAACTAGAACCTTCAAGTCAACAGTTCCAACAAGACTTGTGGTTTCTACTCTACCATCTCCGTACTCTATCTCAACTGTTGGGATCTTTCTCGGTTTAGTAAACCACGGCTTATCTTTGCACATATGCATTGAAGCCCCTGAGTCTATGATCCACCCGTCCTCGGGTGGATCCCTCTTACCTCCGAAAGCACACTTTTGTCTTCGTGGAATGCCGACATGCTTTTGAGTGTTTTTCGGATTAAGAAGAAGCTCCTCAAGCTCCTATTCTGGTTCAGTTTTTCCTTCCACTTCCTCATCATGAACTTGAGTCAGAAAAGCCTTTTTCTTTCCTCCGTCCCTTGAGGTTCCTTGACCATCTTTCAGTCGAAGATCTGCAAGTTTGATACAATCTGCCATTTAGTGTCCCGATTTCTTGCAAAAGTGACATAATCCTCCTCGAGAAGTTCCTCTCCCCTGTCTATCAAATCTGCCACCTCCTTGTCCTCTTCCACCAAAGTTTCGATAGGGATCTTTCCCTCTCTCCTCATCACGCTTCCGCCAATCAGCTCCTGTAGACAATGCTTGAACACTTGGACTCCCTCTCCTAAGCTCTATGGTGCTTTCTTTCACTCAAATCATTCCCACTGTGTAATCCCAATTCCAATTGCTATCTCTTATGTCTTGCAATCGGTTAATGATATTCTCATACTCTTCAGGTAGTTTCATCATTAATATGTTCACTCTTTGTCTCTCGGACCATGAATTACCTACACTCTCTAACTCTCCAAATAATGCTCCTAAATCATTGCAATAATTATTCATACTTCCTCCTTTATAAGTATAAGCTGCAATCTTATTTTCAGCCAACTGTTGTTGCTGCAATGATCCACTCTTATATTTGTTAACTAGTGATATCCAAATCTGAGATGAAGATTTGACATGCATAAGGGGAATGGCAATGCCCTTTGCTACACTTTTAAGAATTAAGAGCTTAGCAACCTTGTCTTTGTAGTTCCACTTTTCATACTCTAATCTTTTGGTCTGAACCCTTGTCGATGTTTTTCTCCTTCCATGACAATCTCCTGTCCTTCCTCATCTTCATCCTCGGTGATGGTGGCAGCTGTTCTACCAACTGTAGAGGCGGAGGTGCCAGAAAAACGTGTCCCTCCAAACCCAGGTGGAGGTGGGCATCGAATTTGTCCAGACACTATGCCCCATAGTTGCTTCTCAAATAGTTATCCCTCCATCATCATTTCGAAATAAAGAAAGTCTGATCCATCAAATATGGGCACCCTAGAGGGTGGGCCCATAACCTGAAATTCTGTGGTCTCCATTGACCCACAGAATGAGCAGCCTATGTAAGCCTCTAGGATAATATTTGCCCCTTCTACTTTCCCGCTGAATAAGCGCCGCCCAGGCACACAAATATTCTGACCACTCTCACCCCTGTGAGGACAAGACTCCCCTGAGTCAAACGCTAAAAGAATCATTGAATTTGCTCACCTGAGCAGTAAGTTATGGCTGGTCAAAGATGACCTTTATAGTTACAAGCTCTCTTAGAGAGAGAGGTACCTAAATTTTACTAAGTCTTGGTCTGCCTACTCACGACTACTTACTACTAAACCCTAGTCCAATAGGAACACTATATAGTACAAGAAGGTACAATGGACGATGTACTTATTGTACGACCATTGTACGACAAGGTCTACAAGGTGACACCTGTCAAATCGGAAGCCATGGTTCCTCCTCTCATATTCTCCGGTATCAAATAATGTGGCGCCACGTGGCACCGCGTGATGATATCTCCGTATGCCGCCAAAAGTTTATTTCGCGAGGCGGCTATAATGTCGGCCGTCCGATCAAAACATATTTTACACGGTTCAAATTCGCGTATATGTAGAAATTACTCTTTTTGGTTAGTCTGCTGTTAATTAGCTGTTGCGTTAATGTTTATATATTTATGAAACCCATCACTTGTATCGTTTCGTAAAGCCTTAATGGTTAAGGCGTAAGGCTATAGAGAACCTAGAGGTCATATGTTCCAACCTAGACTTAGGCATCATTTTAGCCAAAATACCCTTCACTTCAAAAACTGCCACTCTCTAAATATTGCGGCAGCCATGGCGCGCCTTTGATCCTCACTCCTCTCTTTCCTTAAAGCAAAAGTATAATAGGGAAGTGAACTATTAATTACCTCTTTTCAACAATTGCAAAAAGCCAGGACACTTTATTGCAGATTGTGTCAAGCTATCAGAGCTGAGGCTCTAAGAGAACTGTGGAGGGGGTTCTTTCGGGGGGAAGAAAAAGGCACTTGTGGTTACAAAAGTGTCAGGAGAAACCGAGGATGAGTCCTCTGAGGAGGATGGGGAGCTTCTTCTTGACGAGAGTCTGGAGAAGAAGGAGATCCCTCGGAGGCAAAAGTGTGCCCTTGGAGCAATCCGGGAAGCTCCACAGGAATGATGGATCATCGACTCAAGTGCATCCATGCATATGTGTTGTGATAAAGAACTCTTCACTAAGATAAGAAAGATTCCTACTGTAGAGATAGAGTATCGGGATGGGAGAGTGGTTACTACAGATCTAAAGGGATCAGTAGATCAGAAAGTCTTAGTGGGGAGTAAGACTTCTATACTTAAATTCTCAGATGTACTTTACATTCCACAGTTGAGTAAAAGTCTTGTCTCTACGTCTGTGTTAGATGACAAAGAGTTTGATACTTTCACCAGAAAGGGAGTCTTTACATCTAAGTATGGGGATGAAGTTTACTTCATGGGAGATAAGGGCAGCCAAGGAATGTTTAGGCTTAACCTGAGTAATGAAAAGAAGAATGCTTACTATGTTGGTGTTCCTAAGGTGATGATTTGGCATAAGCAGTTAGGGCATGTGTATTTTGATAGGTTGAGGGAAATGAAAAAGCTTGGGGTAGTAGATGGCATTCAGTTTGGAGATAATGAAATGATGGATGATTGTAGTGGTTGTGCTCAAGGTAAGGCTCACATACTTCCCTTTCCCAAAGCCGCCACATATAGAGGTGAGAAAGTGTTAGATTTGGTCCACACAGATATTTGGGGACCTGCAAAAGTACCTTTGGTTGGAGGAAAGAGGTTCATGATGACCATAACTGATAACTGGTCTAGATACTTAAGAGTCTACTTTCTGAAAACAAAGTCTGAAGCATCAACTTACTTCAAAGAATATAAAGCTTGGAGTGAGAAGTTGCATGAAACCCCCATTAAGAGGATAAGGAGTGATAATAGGGGGGAATATACTTCTAACTAGTTTGAGGAATATCTGAGAGATGAGGGAGTGCAGCACCACAAAACTGTGCCATATAACCCGGAACAAAATGGGGTAGCTGAGAGGTTGAATCGAACACTAGGAGATAGTGTACGCAGTATGTTGGCCGACAAGAAAATAGGAAAGAGATTTTGGGCAGAAGCAATGAACTGTGCCAACTACATTAAGAATAGAGTCCTTACCTCAGCTATAAAGGGAGTGACACCTTATGAGAGATGGGTTGGAAGGAAACCAGATATCTCACACCTTAAAGTATTTGGTAGCCAAGTTTACAGTCTTGACACGGATAGGAAAAACTAGAAACTAGATGCTAAGGGAAAACCTGGATACTTTGTGGGATATGATGAGGATGTTAAGGGATATAGAGTCTATGACTTAGCAAAGAAATATATCATTCTGGTCAAACACTTAGTTGTCATGGATGAAGGGAAGTCATTTGACCCCTTCAAATATACAAAGAAGATAAGGATCAGATTTGAGTCCGAAAGTGATGAGAATTCGGTCGTTCCCGAAAGGGACATGAATGAAACCGTGATTACAGATTCAGGGGAGATCCAAGATACAGGAGACTCACCGGAAACCTCACATACTCCTATGGACTTCGAGGAGATAGAAGAAGCGGGACAAGAACCGATTTCCATGGACAGGGGAGCCGATGAGACAGTGAGAAGAAATCCAAGACTTCCATTTGGGTTCATGAAAACTGGGACTCAGAATGTCTTTTGTGATAATCAAGTTGCTATCTCTATCCAAAACACCATTTCAAAGTTAAACATATGGATATAAGACTAAGCTTTTTCAAAGAGAAGGTTGAGGATAAAATAATTAAACTGGTTCATAAAATTGATAATGAGATGATTGCAGACATGATGACAAAACCAGTGCCTTCTCCTAAATTAAAATTTTGCAGAGAAAATTGTGGACTTAAATTAAAAGTTGACTAAAATTTAAGGGGAGTGTTGAAAAAAAGTAATTATTATTCACTTCTTAATTGAAACTCTAGAGTGGAGAGAGAGAGAGAGAGAGAGTCACCATAGTTGCCGCCATAGTCAGAAAAAAACAGGCAGACAGGCAGACAGTTTGATAGATTACCAAAATGTTGCCCTAAACAGGATTTGAACTTTGGTTTGCAAAGACCTATGTAGACATACGCCTTAACCATTTAGGCGTTAATGAAGCGATACACGTATGTGGTTCGGTAATTAATTAAAGTGTAACGCAAAATGTCACTTTCACTAAAACATACCAAAATTGAAGAAACGTCATCTATAATCAAACAACGCTTGCGGACGCTAATCTAACCGTGTAAAATACATTATCGGACGGACGTTATCACCCCCGCCAAACCCAAATGAATTTTCGGCGGCTTTCAGACAAAGCGGCACGCTGTGCCACGTGGCGCCATGTCATTGGACATCTCAAAGGATGGGAGGAGGAACGATGGCTCCCAAGTTGACAAGTGTCAACTAGAAGGCCATGTTGTACAAAAGCCGTACAAGAAGTACAATCGGCCACTGTACCTTCTTGTACTATACACTCTTTTGAATGGCCTAGGGTAGAGTAGTAGGTGATTGTGAGTAGGAGTTAAGGGACTTAGCGTGTTTGAGGCTCCTCTCTCCAGATGACCTTTTGTATTTATAGGCCATCTTTGGCCAGCCATAACTTACTCCTCAAAGGAGCAAATTTAGTGATTCTTTTTTTGTTTGACTCAAAGGAGTCTTATCCCCACAGGGGTGAGGGTAGTTAGAATATTTGTGTGCCAGGGCGGCACTTATTGAGTGAGAAAGTGAAAGAGGCAAATATTATCCTAAAGGCTTTACATAGGCTGCTAATTTTGTGGGTTAATGGAGACCACAGAATTTCAGTTAATTACCTCAAAATATATAGTTCTTACTTCAGCGGTAAAAGGCCAAACACCTAATGAGAGATGGACCGGCCAGAAACCAGACATGTCTCACTTAAAGGTTTTCGGCAGTCAAGTGTTCAGTCTACATACAGATCAATCTAATTCGAGGCTAGATCTTAAAGGAAAACCGAGATACTTGTTAGGATATGATAGGGATGTAAAAGGATACAGAGTTTATGATCTTAAAAGAGAAGATATAATATTAGTAAAGCACCTAGTAGTTATGGATGAAGGAAAGTCTGTGGATCATTTCAAGTATACAAAGTCACTAAAAATCAGATTTGAGTTAGAAAATTCCGATGACTTTGAGAGTCCTAACTATCCTGGTTTCAGATAAGATGACATTCTTGCATGTCCAAATTAAACCGAGAAGGATTCGGCCGTGGAAACTCAAGTGAGAACTCTACCCGAAGCGGAAGACGTGGTGGAAATTGACACCGGATTTAACAGACAGGGGAGAAGGCCAGATTGTTCGAAAGAACCCACGGGAACCATCTATTCCGGCAACAGATTTTGAGGGAGGAAGGAGAAGCAAGAAAAGGTTGCAAAAAAATAGGTTAATAACAAGGTAACAAAACTATCTCATCCGGATGAACCTCAAACTAACAGAGAGGCGATGAAATGTCCAGAAAGAAACTGGTGGAAAACAACCATCAATGAGGAGATGGCCTCAATTATGGCATCCGATACTTAGGAGCTCCTTGATTGTCCACCTAACCGAAAACCAATCGGTTGTAAGTGTGTGTTTAAATTAAAATTCGACCCAGATAACACCATTGAGCGCTACAAGGCCTGGTTAGTGGTAAACTGATTTACACAGAAAGAGGGAATCAACTATGAAGAAACCTTTGCCCTGGTCATCAGATTTCCCTGCGTCCGCATACATTTCAGTCTAGCAGCAGCGGAAGACATGAAGGTGCACCAGATAGACATACCTTTTTGCATGGAGAATTGGAAAAAGAGATCTTCATGCGACAACTCGAAGGATTTGTGGAACAAGGAGAGGAGAGTAAGGTATGCCGGCTAATTTTTTCTCTTTATGGTTTGAAACAAACGCCTCGACTGTGGAATAAGAAGCTTGATGAGTTTCTTACCGGTCTCGAATATATCTAGATCAGCTCAGATCACACAATCTATGTTTTTAAAGATGAGGAATGTGTTATTTTTATTGCGATTTATGTTGATGATTTGTTTGTTTGAAGTAAATCAATGGACAAAATTACTAAACTGAAAACCAATCTTAAAGGGAGATTTGAGATGAAGGATATGGGGGAGGCAAGATATATTTTGGGAATTCAACTAGAGTGAAACTGAGAAAGAAATATTATAAGACTAACTCAGAAAGAAACAATAAGGAACATGTCGAAAAAAAATTAGATGGATTAGGCTAATAGTTGTACAACTCGAATGGAATTAAAGAAGGGAAGTGAGGGGAGTGTGGAAGAAAGAGTCATAATCTTAGACGAGGAATTAGGTCTTGAAAAACAAAATTTCATGCGGACTATTCTTTACAAGCAAGTAGTGGGAAGCCTAATCTATTGTATTAATTGTACCCGACCGGATTTAGGTGCAACTGTAAGAGTGCTGAGTAGAAGTCTAAATGCTCCCACTAAGAAAGATTGGGAGGCTCCTAAGATTGTCTTTAGATATTTGATAAGAACTAGGGATCTATAGTTGCATTTGGGTGGGGGGAATATTGACATCACTACTTGGAGTGATGCTAGTTATGGTGATGCTCTGATGAGGAGATGTACTTAAAGATATGTATTGTATGTGGGTGATAGGGCTTGTTGCTGGAGTAGCAAACAAAAAGGTTATTGCTCAGTCCACCATGGAGGCTGAGTATATGGCCTCTTGCTCTGCTGTAAAAGAATTGATGTGGGTGAAGTCTTTGCTTGGTGAGCTTGGTCACCTTAAGAGTGGTGTGCATAATTTTTTTTGTGATAATCAGGCAGCAATCTCTATTGCTGTTAATCCTAAACATCATCTTAAAGCCAAACACATGGACATTAGACTCAGCTTTGTTAGAGAGAAGGTAGAAGACAAAATAATCAGTTTAGAGTACAGACCATGTAGCGAGATGGTAGCAAATATGATGACCAAACCTGTGCCTTCCCCAAAGCTAATTTTCTGCATGGAGAAGTGTGGTCTTAAATGGAAGAGTGACTAGAAAATAAAGGGAGTGTAGAAATCAAAGGGTTTTTTAGTATTTTCTAGGTTTAAACTTGTAAAAGATAAAATGCAGAAAAAAAACAGAGGTAGTGTGCCTCTAACACCTCTGTTCAACTCCCACCCTTGTCGCAGTCACTGAAGGTTGGAGAGGGAGCTAAAGCCATGGTTGCCTATGCTGTCTAAAGAGAGAGGTAGTAGTTTGGTAGGTTTACCAAAAAGGAATTGACGGACCCAGGATTTGATCCTAGGTACCTACCGTAAGTTAAGTCGCGAGTAGGCGGTAGCTTTATCCTATTAGTCTACGATCAATGGTGAGGTATATAGGGTTTCATAATTATTTAAAGATGTATGCGTAGACAATTTCATTTAACGGCGCGAATAGATTCTTAGGACATAGATAAAATTTTGTAAAGTACAGTGTACGGTACTCCACGAAACATATACTGTGCATTTGTTTCGACGGCAAAACAAATACCACGCAACTATTTTCCACGGCTAGAATTAAAAGTGGATCTTGATCGAACGGCCCCGATAGATGTCGAGATCGCGGAATGGGCGTTTTGGTGGTTTTTGGTCATCGCCACGTCAAATGACACGATGCACAACCACATTGGCTTGCGGCATCTCTGGAGAATACAGGATCAAATCCGAATATGGCAGGCGTCAACATTTTGGCCATGCTGTACGATGGTCGTACATAAAGTACTTTGGCACCTATACTTTTCTCCACGACACACTAATCTGATTGGTGTCATACTCTAGTAGTATAGGGTTTAGAGAGGGATTTAGGACTTAGAATTTTTGGTATGTAGACCTCTCTCCCATAGAGCTTCTATACAAAAGGTCAACTTTGACCCTTCATAACTTACTGCTCAAGAGAGTAAATTCAGAGATTCTTTTTGCTATCGACTCAACGCGGTCTTATCTTTTCGAAGGTGAAGTTGATCAGAGTTTTATCTATCAAGGTGACGGTTATTCTTGTGGAAACTCAAAGGGGTCAGGGTTATCCTAGAGGCTTCGTGTGAGTTGCCTACTCGGAGGACCAATTCAGGTCTCAGAGTTGCAAGGCTAGTACGTGGCTACAAGCAACACCAACTCTTTCGACGCTCCATCTATCATCTGACCAATTTATTTATGCTGTACGCTTGCGGTTGGGTTTGCCTCACCCTTCGCTTTTGGCTTGTGCTCCGTGCGTTTGTAACCAACCCATTGATGTTGAGGGAATCAATTTGTTTCGTTGCTCGCAAAAGGGGGGGGGAAGAACTATCACGCATGATTTGGTGCGAGATGCCATTGCTCCTATTGGTGCTGAGGTGGGCTACACTGTCAAACGTGGGGTTTCAAATATACTTATACCTCGGCCCAATCTAAGGGTTCTTGGAGTCCTCGGGTTGACTTGGTTTTTCTTCATGGTGTTGGGCGGTCGTTTGGCGATGTGGTCCTCACGAATCAAACTAGGGCACACATTTCATCTCGCGTGGCTTCGCATTCATATGTGGTGGCTCAAGACGCAGCGGCTACAAAATAAACAAACTACGCTCACCGAGACCCGTCGGACCAATTTGTCCTATTTGCAGTGGAAAATTTTGGATCTTTGGACAAGTCCTTTGATGACTTCCTTCGCCATTGTGCGTGAAAAACGTTTGAATCTCGGGATCCAGCGAGTCATCCATCGAGTCTTTTGGTTGGGTTCTACCGACAAGGTGTCTTAATTGCACTTCAACGGGCGCAAGTTGCTGCTCTCCTTTGACGTAGCACACTAGCTAAGTATCAGCGAGGTCTTCCATACCTTGCGCCAAAGTACCCAGTTCACATATATGATCTTCGTGGTTGTGGACCTTAGTTTGCCTAGGGGTAGTCTAGTCTAAGTTTTTTCATTTTGTTGGCGGTCTAAGTTTGTTGTTGTTTTGTTTTGGTTCTTTGCTCTTGTTAGTATTGCTCTGTTTCGTTTCATTTTTTAGGCGTATAATACTTTTTTGTGACTTTTGTAATCTCCAAATGTTTTTTTGCGGTTTTACACTTTTTGTACTCAAATGGTTTTGCCATCGCAATTTTTGCTATAAAGTTGACCAATTTAACGCTAACAAGTATAAGTATGGGCAGTGCCAAAAGTACATAGCCCATACTGGTTGCGAGGATTTATTAGTACTAATGCAAAATTAGAATATTAATTAATAATTCATTGCAAGAGACGTGGCGCCACTCTCGTAAATAGCGTTGTTGATTCTATTTTAAGATTTTCCACCATATGAAGTGTAGTCCAACACCTTCCACCCGAATTCGAAGCGTTCCTCACAAAGTAGCCGGTGTTGTGATGAGTCAAAAACCGTAGTCCACTCCTGCACCGACTAGGGCAGCCCAGTATTGCCTTTTTTTTATCAGTTTTTGACTTTTTCCTGTTCACATTGACCACGAAAATGTAGAAACTAATGGTTTTATTAGTATTTTCTAGGTCTGAAAAGAAATATAGAAGTCGAGGCAGTCTATCTCTAACTTCTCTCTCCAACTCTCAAACTTGTCGCAGTCACTGAGAAATTGGAGAGGAAGCTAGAGCCATGGCTCCCTTGGCTATCCTGAGGTTTACGAGAATTTTATATCAGGGTTTATTTATTTAATTAAAATGTATGTGCCGGCGGCAGGATTTGATCCTTGTACCTGCCGGCCGGCAGACACGAAATAGCCGGTAGCCTTAGCCGTTTAATCTAGCGGTAGTGTTACCTAGCATATTGTTTGATAATTATTTACATATTAATACAAGCGTTAAACCATTTAACTGAAATGAATTACGGGATATATAGATCCAGTAATATATAATGTACGACTTACGGTACGGACACAAATCAGTACCGCGCATTTGTTTCGTAAAAGAAACAAATACCGCGCATGTATTTATTACGGCTACGATTAAAGCCGAATTTAATCGGACGGCCGGGATTAGCGCCGAGATCGCGGAGGAAGATTTCGGCGGTTTGTGGCCATCGCCACATCGGATGACGCGTGGCGAAATTCCGTTGGATTGTGGAATCTCCGGAGATTATGGCACCGAATCCGGATTTGACATGTGTTGACATTTTGGCCATGTCGTACAATGTCCGTACATAAAGTACACCGGCAGCTGTACTTTTACGTACGGAACTCAATTCTGATTGGTTCCGTACATCAGTAGATAGAGTCTGTGAGAGAGATAGGACTTAGAAAAATTAGAAGATAGGACCCCCTCTCCCAGAGAGCTTCTGTACAAAAGGTCAACTTTGACCCTCCATAACTTACTGCTCAGGGGAGCAAATTCAGAGATTCTTTTTGCTATCGACTCAGGGGAGTCTTGTCTTCACAGGGGTGAAGTTGGTCAGAGTTTTTGTCTGCCAGGGTGGCAGTTATTTTTGCTTAAACAAAAAGGGGTCAGGATTATCCTAGAGGCTTCTTGGAAGCTGTCCACTCTGAGGACTTATGGAGGTCTCAGAGTTTCAGGTTATGGGCCCACACTCTAGGGTACCAATCTTTAATGGAACTGGCTTCATATACTGGGAAAGTATGATGATAGGAGCTCTATGCGAAAAAAGGTTTTGGGGGATAGTGAGTGGACGATTGGGGCGTCCATCAAGTCTTGGAATTCCTCCAGGGTTTAAAGGAAGCAGATTCACCAGGAAAGAGGATTCACCTTCAACGGAGGAAACAAAGGAAGGAGAGGTGGTGGACAAAGGAAAGGAGAAGGAGGCGACCACACCAATAGCAACTGGTTTAGCATTCATGTCACCTATTCCGAGGAACGAGGAGAATGATACTGAAACCTGGGATTTCAACAATATGGCGGCAAAGCACTTCATCCTACGCCATCTCACTCAAGGACTTCCATGTCCTCATTTGCAGGTAGAGAGGGCATCCGATCTTTGGATGGCTCTCATAGAGATGTACCGAAATGGTACGATTCAGCAACAACAGTTGGCTGATCAGAAAGTTAAGGAGTATGTATACAAAGGGGGAAATATGTTGGATTTTTGCAATGAGCTTGCTACACTCTTCATGGAGCTAGAGAGTGCGGGTAAAGTTTTTAGTGAAAAAGAAAAAGTTAACTGTTTACTAATGAAGTTACCTGATGAGTTCGAGAACATAGTCAACCGTGTGCAGGACTTGCCGGACTCAAGGTGGATATGGAACTCAGTGGTAGGATGATTCTCGTTCGAGAGAATACGATTGAGATCCGAAGGGGAGGAAAGAGTGGCCAAGCCTTGGCAACAGCGACCGATTGGAGGAACAAGGATTCCCGGAAACCAGTCGGAAACTATGGGGGTAGGGAGCAGAAAAAACAGGTTGGCGAGTTCGAACCAAGGGCTCCCAAAGGTTTATGTCATTTTTGTAAGAAACCGGGGCACTATATGGCAGAGTGCACCAAGCTAACCGAGCTTCGGTTAAAGGAGGGGCAGACCGGTGGTACCCCGAGAGGAAAGAAAAAGGCCCTTGTCACACAGGTTCTTGAGGCGGAATCCGAGGACGAGGACGATGAGCTCCTTTTGGATGAGGAGTTGGAGGCGAAAACTGAGGTTGAAATTCCACGAAGGCAGAAATGTGCTTACGGTGGATTGAAAGGTGAAGCAGGCTGGATTATAGATTCAGGTGCCTCAATGCACATGTGTAAGGATAGACACCTGTTCACTAAGATAAGAAAGATTCCCACCGTAGAGATAGAGTACGGGGATGGGAGGATAGTCACCACTACTCTTGTAGGATCGGTAGATCTGAAAGTGTTAGTAGAAGGAAAGACATCCATATTAACATTCTCCGATGTATTGTTTATTCCGGAGCTGAACAAAAACCTTATCTCTACATCAGTATTAGATGATAAGGGTTTTTTCACTAGCACTAGGGAAGGAGTCTTTACTGCTAGTTTTGAGGAGGATGTCTATTTCATTGCTGAGAAAGGTAGCCATGGGATGTTTAGGCTGATCTTAAGTAATGAAACGAAGAAACTTTATTATGCTGGTGTTCATGATATTATGATGTGGCATAAGAGGCTTGGGCATGTGAATCTAGATAAGTTAAGAGAGATGAAGAAGATGGGAGTGGTGGAAGGGATTCAGTTCAGTGAGAGTGATGATATAAGTGATTGTAGTGGGTGTGCTCAAGGTAAAGCACACAGATTACCCTTTCCAAAAACAGCCACCTACAAGGGAGAAAAACTTCTAGATCTAGTACACACAGATATTTGGGGACCGGCTAGAGTGCCCTCACCGGGGGGGAAGAGATTTATGATGACTATAACTGATGATTGGTCTCGGTATTCCCGAGTATATTTTTTGAAAAACAAGTCAGAGGCTGAGGACTGTTTTAGACAATATAAAGCATGGAGCGAAAAACTCCATGAAACTCCAATCAAGAGAGTAAGGAGTGACAATGGTGGAGAGTATACTTCTAACCAGTTTGAGGATTTTTTGAGGGAAGATGGGGTTCAACACCAAAAGACAGTGCCAGAAAATCCTGAACAGAATGGGGTAGCTGAAAGGTTAAATAGAACACTAAGTGATAGTGCTAGAAGTATGTTGTCGGATAAGAAGATAGGAAAAAGGTTTTGGGCAGAAGCAATGAACTGTGCTAATTACCTCAAAAATAGAGTTCTTACTTCAGCTATAAAAGATCAAACACCTTATGAGAGATGGACAGGCCGGAAACCAGACTTATCTCATTTAAAGGTTTTCGGCAGTCAAGTATTCAGTCTAGATACTGATCGGTCCAATTGGAAGCTAGATCCTAAAGGAAAACCGGGATACTTATTAGGATATGATGAGGATGTTAAAGGATATAGAGTTTATGATCTAAAAAGAGAAGATATAATCTTAGTAAAGCATCTAGTAGTTATGGATGAAGGAAAGTCTGTGGATCCCTTCAAATATACAAAGTCAGTAAAAATCAGATTTGAGTCAGAAAATTCTGATGACTTTGAGCTTCCTAACTATCCAGGTTTTAGAGACGATGACATTCTTGCAGGAACAAATCAGACCGAAAAGGACTCGGCTGTGGAAACTCCAGTGACAACTCTACTCGAAGCGGAAGACGTGGTGGAAATTGATTCAGAATCAAGGGATAGGGGAGAAGCCGAGTTTGTTCGAAAGAATCCACGAGAACCATCTATTCCGGCCTCAGATTTTGAGGGAGGGAGGAGAAGTAGCAAAAGACTGCAAGAAAAACAGGTTAATAACAAGGTAACTAAACTATCTCATCAAGATGAACCTCAAACTTATCGAGAGGCGATGACTTGTCCAGAAAGAAACCGGTGGAAGACAGCCATCAATGAGGAGATGGCTTCAATCATGGCAGCCGATACTTGGGAGCTGGTGGACTGTCCACCTAACCGAAAACCAATCGGTTGTAAGTGGGTTTTCAAACTAAAACTGAACCCAGATAACACAATCGAGCGCTACAAGGTCAGATTAGTGGCAAAGGGATTTACACAAAAGGAAGGAATTGACTACGAGGAAACCTTTGCCCCGGTGGTCAGATTTCCCTCCGTCCGCATACTTCTCAGTTTAGCAGCGGCGGAAGACATGGAAGTGCACCAGATGGACATCAAAACAGCCTTTTTGCATGGAGAATTAGAAGAGGAGATCTTCATGCGACAACCCGAAGGGTTTGTGGAAGAAGGAGAGGAGAGTAAGGTATGCCGGCTGATTAAATCTCTTTATGGTTTGAAACAAGCGCCCCGACAGTGGAATAAGAAGCTTGATGAGTTTCTTACCGGTCTAGGATATATTCGGATCAGCTCAGATCACTCAATCTATGTTTTCGAAGATGAGGAAGGTTTTATATTTATTGCAATTTATGTTGATGATTTGCTTGTTTTAAGTAAATCAATGGAAAAAATTAATAAACTGAAAACCGATCTTAAGAGGAGATTTGAAATGAAGGATATGGGGGAAGCAAAATATATTTTGGGAATTCAAGTAGAGAGAGACCGAAAAAGAAAAATTATAAGATTGACTCAAAAGGAAGCAATAGGGAACATGCTTGAAAAATTTCAAATGGATAAAGCTAATAGTTGTACAACTCCAATGGAATTGAAGAAGGGAAGTGAGGGGAGTGAGGAAGAAGGAGTCATAGTCTTAGACGAGGAATTATCTCCTGAAGAACAGAAGTACATGCAGACTATTCCTTACAGGCAAGTAGTGGGAAGTCTAATCTATTTTATGAGTTGTACCCGGCCGGATTTAGCTACAGCTGTAGGAGTGCTGAGTAGAAGTCTAAATGCTCCCACTAAGAAGGATTGGGAGGCAGCTAAGAGAGTCCTTAGATACTTGGTAGGAACTAGAGATCTATGGTTGCATTTGGGTGGGGAGAATACTGACATCACTACTTGGAGTGATGCCAGTTATGGTGATGCTCCGATGAGGAGATGTACTTCTGGATATGTATTATATGTGGGTGATGGGGCTTGCTGTTGGAGTAGCAAACAGCAAAAGGTTATTGCTCAGTCCACCATGGAGGCTGAGTATATGGCCTCTTGCTCTGCTGTAAAAGAATTGATGTGGGTCAAGTCTTTGCTTGGTGAGCTTGGTCACCTTAAGAGTGGTGTGCAGAAAATATTTTGTGATAATCAGGCAGCAATCGCTATTTCTGCCAATCCTAAACACCATTTTAAAGCCAAACACATGGACATCAGACTCAGCTTTGTTAGAGAGAAAGTAGAAAACAAAATAATCAGTTTAGAGTACAGACCACATAGTGAGATGGAAGCAGATATGATGACCAAACCTGTGCCTTCCCCTAAGCTAATTTTTTGCAGGGAGAAGTGTGGTCTGAAATTAAAGATTGACTAGAAAATAAGGGGAGTGTAGAAGTTAATGGTTTTATTAGTATTTTCTAGGTCTGAAAAGAAATATAGAAGTCGAGGCAGTCTATCTCTAACTTCTCTCTCCAACTCTCAAACTTGTCGCAGTCACTGAGAAATTGGAGAGGAAGCTAGAGCCATGGCTCCCTTGGCTATCCTGAGGTTTACGGGAATTTTATATTAGGGTTTATTTATTTAATTAAAATGTATGTGCCGGCGGCAGGATTTGATCCTTGTACCTGTCGGCCGGCAGACACGAAATAGCCGGTAGCCTTAGCCGTTTAATCTAGCGGTAGTGTTACCTAGCATATAGTTTGATAATTATTTACATATTTATACAAGCGTTAAACCATTTAACTGAAATGAATTACGGGATACATAGATCCAGTAATATATAATGTACGACTTACGGTACAGACAAAAATCAGTACCGCGCATTTGTTTCGTAAAAGAAAAAAATACCGCGCATTTATTTATTACGGCTACGATTAAAGCCGAATTTAATCGGACGGCCGGGATTAGCGCCGAGATCGCGGAGGAAGATTTCGGCGGTTTGTGGCCATCGCCACATCGGATGACGCGTGGCGAAATTCCGTTGGATTGTGGAATCTCCGGAGATTATGGCACCGAATCCAGATTTGACATGTGTCGACATTTTGGCCATGTCGTACAATGTCCGTACATAAAGTACACCGGCAGCTGTACTTTTACGTACGGAACTCAATTCTGATTGGTTCCGTACATCAGTAGATAGAGTCTGTGAGAGAGATAGGACTTAGAAAAATTAGAAGATAGGACCCCCTCTCCCAGAGAGCTTCTGTACAAAAGGTCAACTTTGACCCTCCATAACTTACTGCTCAGGGGAGCAAATTCAGAGATTCTTTTTGTTATCGACTCAGGGGAGTCTTGTCTTCACAGGGGTGAAGTTGGTTAGAGTTTTTGTCTGCCAGGGTGGCAGTTATTTTTGCTTAAACACAAAGGGGTCAGGATTATCCTAGAGGCTTCTTCGAAGCTGTCCACTCTGAGGACTTATGGAGGTCTCAGAGTTTCAGAAAAAAACTGACCTTGTTGAAATTATGTGAGCTCTATTCCCCCACATAAATCGCAGATCCAAAGAAGCTTATCTAAATTGTGCCAACTCCAAGTTGATACAAACCCAAATGACTAACACCTTGATAGTCAGAACCCCAATACAGCTTCACCCTTGTGGAAGAAGAAAATTTGGGTGCTCAGTTCCCCAACAGAGTATAAAGTTAGAATATGAGTATTTAGACACATTCCCCCACTTTGAATTTCCCTTACAAATGCAGCCACACTGGCAGGAAAAATCTCTGACCGACTACAGCTTTGTGTAGCTTGGACTCCCTTGAGTCCGCAGCAAAAAGAATCACTGAATTTGCTTCTCTGCGCTGTTAGTTATGGCTAGTCAAAGTTGACCTTTTGTACAAAAGTTCTCTCAAAGAGAGGCGGCTACCTACTACATTTCCTAATTCCTAAAACCCCTCTCTAAACCCTCTAGTACTGCGGTACGCACCAATCACAAGAATGTACGTTACATAAGGTACAAGTGCCAGAGTACTTTGTGTACGATATTTGTACGGCATGACCATACAGGTGAAATGTGTCACATCCGAACTTGTTATCGTGCGCTCCGAAGATTCCGTAATCCTGTAAAATGTTGCCATGTGTCGTTCGGAGTGGTGGCGTCCGAAAACCGCCAAAACGTTGTTCTCATGACGTCGGCGCTTACCCTGGTTGTCCGATTAGATCGGCTTTTAAAATAAGTTGTTGAAATAAATGTTCGCATCTTTTATTTTGTGTGGTACAATAGTATACATCATGTTCTATGTTCTACCGTACATTTCGTTATTAAATGAAATATCCTACATATAATTGTTTAAATAAATATTGAACCCTTTATACTTTAGCACTGGTCCTAAACTTATAGGACAAAACCAACGGCTACAGGCATATTGACAGGCGCTAGGTACCAGGATCTAATCTTGTTCCGTCAATCTCCATTTTGGTAAATCTACCAAAGCTACTCCATGTCTCTCTAGAGGGCCTATGTAGCCATGGCTCTAGCTCTTTATCCAGCCTTTAGTAACTACAACAAGTGTGGGGGCTTGGAGAAGGGAGTTAGAGGCAGACTGCCTTTGCTCTTTTCAATCCTAATACAGAACTAGAAAATACTTAAACTTCAACACTTGTACACTTCTACAGTACACCGTCAATCGCTATTAGCGTAATATATACTAATTCCGTCACGCTTTTTTTTTTCAAATTCTCAAATTCGATATCTTATTCTGTTTTTTTCTTTACGCCATATGGGGTTTTTTTCCAAGTACCGTACAAAACGAAAGTACGTTGTCTTTTAAATAGTGTGGTGTAAGGTCAGTGTCACAACGTACAAAATCGTATCTTTTTAAGTGAAAAAGTATAATTAATGAGTTTTAGTAACCGTGGACGCATGAGAATATGCGCTCTAAAAAGGGGATGAAATCGGGCTGTCAAATATCACGTTCGCACATATTTGTCCAACAACCACGTTTCGACCGTGTGAACGTACGATTTGTGTACGATTTGTCAGATTTTGTACAAGTACCTATATTAGTGTAAGCATGTTTGTGACCGACATATATTTTTTTCAAAGACCCAAATTAGCATTAGCAAACCATTAGAATGTATGTTTTTTTTTTTAATTTTCAAATTCCTAATTAGCGTAAATCACTGTAATTATTCCTATACGCTAAAGAAACCTGTACGCTAATAGCGATTGGCGGTGTACAGTATTGTACATTACAGTAAAGTAAAGTTCAGTACATTATATTAAAGTACGTTATAGTACAGAGATGTACTGTACTGATGTGGATGGACGTTACTGTAGTACAAAATAGTAAAAAACACAAGCTAAAATTTTGGCAGCTGCCATCTGGCATCTTCGGACTCAGGGTGAAGTTCCATCATACGTTTCTGTAATTGTACGGCCAACTCTACATACCGGGTCGATTGAGTCGAAGTTCCATCACGTAGAGTCTGTAAGCCACGTGTTCTAAATTGACTAGCACCACGCAAGCAACGATCCGATATTAAATATCTTTCAGATTTTTAGCACCGACAAACTTAACTTCAAATCTTGACTTGCGTACCATGTACCTGCGTACGACGTGACCATACGACAAAACTTTTATACATTTTGCAGACGACGCCAGCTCATTTTTTAGGGTTTCAGTTTTCGAACATAACGAAAGTCCTTTGACAGAAATAGTGTGACGAACAAAAGTTACTGAAAATAGCGTGACGAGGGAATGTTACGAAATTTCGTTTTTAGTTTCGTTTATATTTTGGAAACCGCGTGTCATGTGGAAATCTTAAGATTTTTCGTTGGTTTTCCATCATGACACGTAGCTTAATTGTCCACCGTGTCACAATTTTTTTTTTTCTGTGTATGCCAACCCACCTCGTCGAAGTGGGTTGAGTCTAACAGAGAAAATTGAAGCGAACTCATCGCAGATGAACATCCGACGGCCAATATTACCTCCAAGACCTCCGGAGAGTATCGGCAAGATTCTCTGTAATGTTGGTTTTCGTATAAAAACAAAATAGGCGGTACGATCTGGTACGGAGAGTCGCGGATTTCTGTTAGAAACGCCACTTTTCGCTTGATGGAACTTCACCCTCACTTGGATCGAAGTGAATCCCGCGGAACACGGAAATGCCTGTCAAATAAATAAATGATTTACACGCACCCCAAAAATCACGATCGGACGGTTTATATATCTTCCGTGAAGTTACGATGTTGCTGAGTTCGATTGGGTGGGCAATTGTTTGCCGATATTCGGTGAAGTACAGTATACTACATTACTGTACTGTACTGTATTTTTCATACTATATCCAGCGTGGCATACCGTATCTCCATCTCTCGTCTCTTGTCTCTTCCCACTTCCTAATTTTGGAAAACCCTCGTGACGTGACAGTCTGCTTGAAACGTTGAATGATGATGCTCCCATCCATCAACTCGTAGGAAAGAACTACACACTATTTCTTGTGTAGGTCTTATCTGTTTTTCTTCTTTTTCCTTTTCCTCTGTCCTCCCGCTTTTTCCCGTACTCGGACAAAAATCACGCTGGAAATAAATTTTTAGCCTCCTTAGTTGAGATATTCTTCTGTTCCTGTCTCTCGCTCTCTCTCTCTCTCTCTTTTCTTTCCCTTCTTCTCCCACACGTGTGTCAAAAATTACATATATATATATATATAGATACATATTTTTTATTCTTATCCTGAGAATGGATCCTCTGTGTTCGGCGCTTCCGTACACGGACCGCCCTCCCGCCCTTTTTTTCTGTCGGACAATCCACACTAAATCAGGTGTTGGCAAAAATAAAAGAAGCATAGAAGCACCTAAGGTTCCTCGAGAACATCATATCAGTTTAAAATCATCATTTAAGGGCTCTGTTCTGAAGAAGTACTCTCCAGAAACAGCATTTGTGCTATTAACAAAAATAGCATTTTCAAACCAGCGAGTTCCTGGAAATGTTGTCGCAAGTTTCGGAAGTGATCTTTTGCAAAATGAGGTAAATAATTAAGTTTTTTATTAACATTTCTGTTTATTTGACCTTACAAATGTTTTTTTTTTTTTGTTATTTTCTCTTTTTGTGACTCCTAAAGTATTTTACTGAGCTGTATTTAATTTTTGTGAAACACGGTTATACATTGTCAAACTTTTTTTAATGTCTTCAAATATTTACAAAGTTAGTTAACAAGTTTATGTTAATATTTAGTGTAATATTTACCAAGTCTATTTTGATAATTAGTATAGTATTAGCATAATATTTACCAAGTATATGTTAAGATTTAGTGTAGTATTAGTGTAATTTACCAAGTTTGTATTTATCCTTATTTTTAACCTTTTGGCAATATCTCTTTAAGGTTTAAACTTTTCAAAAGTTAGATTGAGCATAAAAACTTTATTGGTCTATTGGTAGTCATGTAGTTAGTTACAAAGTCAAATTCAAATATTTATGTTCAAATGTTTCCCTTCATTTCAATCTTTGGAAAAACATTCATTTTTGGGCTCTTTGGAGTTGTCCCTCTTTTTTTTTTTTTCTCCTTTATCTTGAGTTATAGACACCACATGACCACTTTCTGAGTTTCCTTCTTTTTTTGTTTCCTTTTTGTTTTTGTTTCCTTTTTTTTTTTGTTTTTTCTCTTTTCCTTCCTTTTATCTTGGTTTTCTCACAGATTATAGCCACCACATCCATAGCCATGGTGGTTGCTCAGTTTCTGAAGCCAATCACAGCAGCTATTTCTGGACAGGGTTTCAACTGGAAACTTGTCATAAAATCAGGAGGAATGCCTTCTTCACATTCAGCAGTGAGTTTTCTTGCCTCAAACTCATTCACCACTATTAGAGTGGATATGGTTAACAGGTTTTTGTTAACAGGAAGGCTGCCTCCTTCACATTCAGAAGTATGTTTTCTTGTCACAATGGCCTCGATTATTATTAGTTGGATCTTGTTAACAGGTTTGTAAATAGGAGGAATGTCTTCTTCTTATTCAGCAGTATTTTTTGTCCTAAACTCCCTCACCACCATCAGTGAGAATGTTGTTCACAGGTTTCGTAAACAGGAGAAATAGTATGGTTTCTGCACAATCAGCAGCTCATTCTTTATCAGAAAAAACTCTCACCATTATTAGCGTGGATTTTGTTAACAAAGCTCATAATCAGGAATGACTTCTTCACAGGCAGCAGTGTGTCAATTATGTGATGACAAACATAAAAACTTTGACAAGGCGCAGAAATTTTGTTAACTATTTTATGATGGTTTTACCATTTCTAATTGACTATTTGTACTTCCAAGTTAGGACTGTGTCATACATATCTCATTCTTATGGGAAACATCTTCACCTAATATCTCTTAAAGAATCGTCAAGAAGAATAGCGTGAACTTGTTACAGGCGGTGAACATCTTTTGTTCGATGTAGTAAGGACTAAACCTTTACAGAGGTCCCTTTTTTTTTAGATACCTTTTCAATCCATACGTAATGCTTTCGTGAAGGTTATTTTATTGATTCAATTCTTTGTTATAAAAGGATTCTTAAGCCAGGTAATAAATTTTATCTTTTTTGTAAAATCATGTTGCATTCTTGATTCCCTTGTAATGACATCATTTGAAGTTTTTTTAATTTTGTAAATGGATGCCAATGGTGCACCTAACTAAGTGTACAAACACCCACAAATGTTAATATAACTTGGCAAGTTAAAAAAATATTCTATAGAGTCTGAAAACAGCAAATATGTTTTGTTGAGCTTTTCCAATAATATACTTTCAGGATCGATTAAGGATTTATCAATTGAGTGTTTAAGTCCACTTACTCTCGGAGTTTAAATGTTACGCAGGAACTTGACTTTGACTTTTATATTACAAAAACATTGTAAAGAGTAAATTATTTGAAGAATAAAGTTTTCTTCTTGTTTCAAACAAGGAGGTGTATGATTACCACTTCATATTTCCCTTCTAGAGAATCCTTAGGTCAAGTGCATCCGTTCTTCTGGAAACTTGCAAGAGAGTCAGAAGAAGTTCAGAAATTCAAGAAGTTAAGAAATCCAGTGAAGTACAGAAAATCACATGTAGTCGAGAAAGTTAACTGCATAAGCAAATCAAGGTGAGTTAAGAAAGTCAACTGAAGCCTGTCTGTTTTTGGCATGTCAGGTGGTGACGTCACTGGCCACTGCACTCTGTCTTCAGAGGTGAGTGGTGAGCATTCTTTTCCAAATAGGACATTTTGTGAGATTAATACTATTGAGGGTTTTTCGAGGGTTTATTTCAGGAGTTATCATTTTTTCTTTTCCATTCAATTTTGAAGTGGACCAAGGCAGTTCCAAGTCAAGTTTGTAATTTGAGAAAAGTGAGGTGAATAAAACATTGTTTGCGTTATACTCATGGAATTCATGTCTTTTAAGTTTTTGATTGGTTGTTATGCACAATTGAATTTTGTCTTAGCAGATAAAATTTGATAATTTTAGGATTCCTCGGCTCAAATTTGTTGATTCCTTCCTTTATTTTTTGGAAGAAAGGAAAAAAATATATATAGTCTTGTTAAACTTATACCTACAACAAGACTTGATAAATGTGATTAGTCACACCTGTTTTCCTACAATATGCTTCTAAAATCCTCAAAAGAACGTGAAATCCTGTAAGAAACCCTATTAATTAGCGCTCTAAAAACTCCTGATAAATATAAAACCTTTAAAATGCTTAAACGTTAAAATGATGGTTTCCTTATATGTAGTTGTCAAATAACAAATATTTGAAATGTTTCATTTCTTGAACAGAGGGGCATCAGATCCTATATTTGGTGCATTTGCCGTATATGCCTGCGTTGTGATGTACGATGCACAGGTAAGAAATTAAACCACTTTTTTTACATTTTGTAACACTTTTTGACAGAGAAAATTTCCTTGACTGTAGGAGGATCAGGGATTAAAAATGGTGTGGATGCCGATGTTTTTTTTTTCCTCTTTACGTAATTTTTTTGCAGTAGAAATTTGTTACAACTGCAGAAACTGGCATGCTTATGTTCATATGTTTTTTTGCATCTTTTTGGTGGTTTCAGAAGTTTGGAATATTACTTATCATCATTTTTTACTGTTTTTCAGTTGCACATATCTTTGTCGAGTAAAATACAATTACTGTTAAGGTAAACACCGTGAATTTCAGATGTAGAGTACTTACAAAACTATGTTTTTGTTGCTTTTTGGGTGTTATTGGGGTTTTCAGGGAGTGAGAAGAGCAGTTGGGAAACAAGCGGAGGTTTTGAACACATTAGTGGTTCCTGAACTGGCTCGGTTTCCCACACTAAAAGAGGTTTCATCACAACAGACAAATTTGGATGGAGGAGCTCTCCCTCCAACAGCAATCGGAGTTGAATTAACAAATCCTCAAAAGGTAGATCTTCAATTCTATGAAAATGGGAGCACTGGAACCTCTACCTCCTCTCTCTATCCCTCCACCTCCACACTTTTGGGGCGTCAGGAAAATGGTTCTTCCATAGGAGAGGAATTGGCGAGAGCTTCAGGTCAATTGGAACTTGCCTTTGTTGAAAGTAGAGATGTTGGAGGAGGAGGAGGAGGAGGAGGGGAGATTTTGAATGAGGAGAGATCTCTACCTCTTGGGATTGGACTCAATACTCCGCAAACTTCGTCGGATGTTAAGAGTGTTCAAGAAACAACAGAGAAGAACAACTCTAATAATGGAAGTGGAAAAAGAGGAGAGAGAGAGAAAGGCCTGGTAGAAATTCCCGGTTTTCAAGCAAATCGTTCGCTGGAATTTTGGGCTGCTGCAAAAAATGAACCGAGCATGCGAGAAGGAGAGGTAGTAGAGCAAGAATTGGGGGAGAGAGAGGGATGGAGACATATTCCTTTGAAAGAGTCTGTGGGACATACAAAACCTGAAGTGGTAGTGGGCGCCATAGCGGGAATTGTTCTCAGTTTGGTTCTTCATGAATTAGGGTTTTACAGCTCGATGTGATTTGAGATAGACAAGAAAATATTATTTGTTTTGAACTCTGTATAGGAAAGTTTATGGGATTGTCGTTCTTTTCTTGGTTGTACATTTTTTTTTAGTTTGTTTTGCGTCTTTTTGAAAATCGGGGAAAAGATTCTTATTTGTATTTTGAGGGAGTACGAGGAGGGAGTACAAGGTACAGGAGTATGTACTTTATTCTTTTAGGGTTCTGGAAACAAATGGAGAGGTAGCTGTTTTCTTGTCCTTTTGCAGACAGTCTAGGGTTGTACTATATCGAAAATCCTCAAAGAGAAAAGGAAAGTGTTTTTGTGTAGGACTGGAAAAGAGATGGGAAGACGGACGTGGGATTTTACCAAATTATGGAGGAAAAAATAACGTTTTAGTAAATGGTTAAAGGGAAGCTGCGTATCTTTTTTTTTTTTTATCTTCTTTCTTCCCCCTTTTTTTTTCCTCCTTCAGTCAAAGCTTTCATTGAATTTGAAGTCATTTTGTCTGTCATCATAAGTGACAGTTGTCAACATATGATGTCAATGATGATAGAACCAATCTGGGTCTATTGGACTAGGAGTAGCGTTATGCCAGCTTATTGACACTGATAGCGACCATTGCCATCACATTCTCAAACTACACTGCTAATCGTAGTTAGTGTCAGAGTTTTTTCGCCACTTAAAAACATATTCTCTTCGTGCAAACTTGTCGGATTGTCAATCCCATGGTTGCCATTGGAAAGCACGTTTCTCAGCTTCCTATTGGCGGTCTCTGATTAACAATCCGATAAGTGTGCACGGAAAAAAAATGCTTTTAGTGGGGAAAAGACTAAACACTAATAACGATAAGCGGTGTACTGTTATTGAGACACATTACACATTATTGACGTGGGTAACATGTACTGTTGCTATAAGTGTGAGACGTTCATTTCAGCCTACTTTGAGGCCGGCAGAGACCTGTAATGATGGCTAGAATCATAAGTATGCATGGGCTATGCTTTCAAATAGCCACAAAAGGCACTTGACATGTGAAATTCTTTGGTTGTGCACTTGAGTTCATACAAGAATGGAACCCTGCATTCCGGTAATTATGCTGTACATTACCATTGTACAGGTGGTCAAGAAGAAACAAACATTATAGTCAGCACCAGGTAATGCCAGCCTCCACCAAAGACAGCGAATCTGTCAGACATGTTTGGCAAACCGTTGATATATTCAAGAAATTTAAGTACCCTAAGAAGTTTGTCAGTGTTTTGCAAACGGGGCCCAGCTTTTCTATGTACACACCCCGTACATCTTTGAAACAAACTTCGCGATCCAAACTGAAGACAGTCATTGGTTTTTCTATCACATACTCCAAAATGTTTTATAGCCAACAACAACAAACAACTAAAAAAAAACAAAAAAAAGGAGCAAATTACAGCGAAGTCACAAATACATGAAGCTTTCTAAAAACAAAAAGATCGACAAAAACAAGAAGAGTCCTCGGTTTTCTGACGAAATCTGAAAAAGTTGAAGCGGCACATTAATTCTTGATTGTCTTGTGAGACAAAGACTTCTTATTGCAACTTTCCTCGTTTCTATATACATATCATTGACTTCAGTCAATTGCCACAATAACCAAGATACAAAGACTTACTGAATTACTACAAAAAGGTGTAAAAAAGCAAAAGGTGTTCCTAAAAGCTTGTTTACAACGACTTTCTCAATTTTAGCTTGCTTTTCAAAAGACCCACTTAAAAAGCAAAAACAATTAAAAGATAAGAGCTCAGTCTCTCTCCAATTGCCTCTATTCTCGCCAGAAAGCTTGACAATCTTTGCCACTAAAACTGCGATTTCAAAAGTAATTTGTCAAACGGTATCAGCCGATACCAATCCTCGAAGGAGAAAGAAAAGAAAAAAGGAAACGAGCCAAAGACCATAGAATCGGTCGATACCAATCATCAAAGATAAGAGAAAAAAGAGAAAAGCCAGAGACCATCTAAATCGGTGCCGAGTGAGATATATTCCTGCTAAAACGTTAAAAAGCCGTAAAACTTTTATTTGCTCATCTGGAAAACCCATCCCAGAAAAACTGCGATCTACTCCAACGTTTCTGATTAGTTCAAACTGTCGAAGAATCAACTGAGGACCAGAAACTCCAACACTTCGGCCCTCAATTCGACAACTTTCACAAATAACTCGGAAAAATCGATTCCCAGTATTGTAAACATTAAGGTGCAAATATCGAACCTCCAAGCCAAATAATAGCATTTTTAATTGGTCTTTCTCGCACATACGAAAGAGGAAGCTTTGACCTGGATCAATATTTCCTGTAAGGAAATGGACAAGAACGGCTGAAATTTTGGTGATTTTCCACCCACTTTAATAGATTCTCCAAATCTCCTTATGAATGTTGACAGAGATATTCTCGTGTCTATGGTAAGAACCCATTGTCGATGTAGATAAAGAATTCCTTCATCTCCTTGACAAAGTCAAAACCCGCCCATGACTTGCTTCTCATGTCCAGAATCATGGAAGTTTCCTTCTTTCACAAGCTTTGTATTGAGTATAAGTTGAATACTCGAGAGAGCAGTGAATATGATGAGGACAATCTTCACAACATTCTATACTATCTATCGTTGATGTAGGACTCGGTATTCTTCCAGCTGTCCGAAGACGACAAAATTCAGTAAATGTCTCTGTAGGATTGCCTGCAAAAAAAGAAAAAAGACAAACAAACAAATCCTACATAAATTTCTCATCTGATTTTATTGTCTAAATACCTGCTCATTAGCGGTCTAACTTTCAGATTACTTTCTGATTTGCCCAAAAAATCAGCCAATGTTATATCTGAAAATTATCTGATAGATTATCATCAAATTACTATTCAAAAAAGGGTCAGATTTATAATTAAGTAGTATATGAAACAAAAGGTGAACTCACCAGAGGCATTGAAAAAAGAAGAAGAAAGAATCTTTAGGCTTTCCAAGTCGAGAACTGGAAGGCCGTAAAGTGAGGTAGACCCATATTGAACACCCCAAAGTTTTGGCCTTTCATTCTGCACGTATCCGGCCCATAAACAAACTAAAACCCTTCAATAATTCAGAAAAGAATTGAAATAATTGAAAGCTTATTTCTACCTGTCGAGTTAGCCACAGAGCTTTCAGAGCTTTTTGTTGCTTTCAAAAGGCAACAAAAGGAAATAAAAAAATGTACTTTTCAGGAGAGTAACAAAAAATTTGAAAGAGTAGTGGGTAAACTTAAAATTCAGTTTGGACAGTAAAACATTTGTTACGGTTCAGTTCTAAGTAAAGAGAGTTCATTTAGACACCTATGAACACATCAGTGAACTAAGCATATCAGCCGAACAGAAATGGAACAAACGGTGTAAATGATTGCTGAAATAGTTAGTTGTGTTTAAAAACTGCTGAAGTGTGTTGTAAGACAAAGACCTAAAATTTGAAAAGCAACAAAACTCGACATGTGTTTCCTTTTCATCCAGAAATGGAAGGAAAAATAAAAACTTGTCTTAACTCACCCCCAAGACAGCTGTGTGCTCCGTATAGTCAATCAAAAGATGCAGTCTGTCATACCGAAAAATTCGAAAGGCAGGCCTATTATCAAATATGGGACTTAAAGAAGGGACCATAAGAATCGCGGAACCTAAATTTTTTGATGTAGCTCCAAAATTACTTTTCACTCCAGTATTCCAGCCCTGTAAATCTTCAAACTTGCGACTAAGCTCAAAAGAAGGATCTTGGGAGGCGAATTTCCTTCCTAGCTTCTTGTTTTCCCTCACATTTTCTGACCCGGTCAGTAGAAGACCGTTTTCTCTTTTTGCAGAATAAGTAAATGGAGCCCACCTACTCCTTTCTGAGCTTTTTTCCAAAACCCTCCCATCATTCTCTCCCATTTCATTTTCTCCGTTTAGTGTTTTTGAAATCAGCGATACCAATCCAATATTTGTCTTTTCTGTGGAACCGCCACCGTCCAAAATGCTTTCAGAATTGAGTCCCTCCTGCTTAGAACCAACTATGGCTGGATTATCATCACCGAAATCAACTGAATTTGCAACAGGAGTTCGCATTAATCGAAATTGGTCTCTATGAAGATACCCAAAAAGTTGCCCGGCAACCACATCTGAATATTTTAATATAAGTTTTGTATATCTGTCTTCAAATGGTGATTGCCATAAAGGACGCTCCCCTAAATGTCCTACGCCTGGTGGTCTGTGGCCTGCAATAACCACTTTACGTCCCTGGAAAAAAAGGAGTACACGAGTGTAAATACATCAAAAATGAATTTGATTAAACAATATGGTTAGATTAATAACTAGCTCCCTCCATCCACTTGATTCTGGAACAAATGCAGTTTAAAAAACAAATAAATAAACATTAGTGATTGAACAGATAAAGACAGGTACTCTAGTTATCCTTCATGTGCCAATGAATAACCAAGAAAGCAAAAAGGAAAAACTCTAAAAGTTTAAAATGGTCTCTCACCCAATGGCGAGCTCCCTTTAACTCCTCTTCTAACCATAAAAATTGACTGGCGGGATCAGTGTCATACACGGATAAATCAGGTAAATCAGTCTGCAGAAAAAAAAAAGCATGTAAATTACATAAATTCAAAGACAAAAATCTCAAAGTTACCAATATTTTCAATTGAGCAATTTGTCAGCAGTTTCAGACTAGGGCCACATGGTTTGGAAGGAAAATTTTACCGAATACAAGACAGTGTTGATAACAATAACAGCAACATTGGAAGGCTCACGACTTTTTCTGTGTTTTCCTTTTGCTTCGATGAGGGCGGTGAAATAGCCTCCTGTCAAACAGACGTACAGAAAAATCACAAAAAAGAAACAAACAAACATTAGGAATGTTTATTGAGTTCACCTGCTAGATGAAAAATTAGCCAGAGACAAAATACGAACTTAACTGATAATACAATGGTTTATTCAGTTAATCAAATTCAATAATAAAAGACAAAAGCAAAGAAAAGAAAAGGTAATGACTGACGATATCATGTAAAAGCTCCGTCAACACAAAGAGATTCTGAAAGAAGAAAACAACAAAATAAGAAAAATCAAAGCTGTGCTTTAATTAATCTGTACCTTTTTTAAATGTTGTGAAGGCATCAGGTCCAGCCTGCCATAAAACAGATCAAGAGAAGTAAGATACAAAAAGTAAACATGCTAAAAAACAGTAACTGGTACATATGTTGTTGCAAATAACTTCGAGTTAATGCCCTGTGAAACATAAAATAAAATCAAAGTTACCTTAGACAATAAACTAAATATTTTATAAAGCAAACATATTTATTTTGGGGGAATCTCAAATCTAATTTCCTTCATCTAGAAGCCACATCCATTTCATCTGAAAAAGAGGGGAGAGGGAGAGGGAGAGAGAGAGAGATCAAACAGGACACATGCAAGAGAAAAAAAGCTAACATAAATGAAAACATACAAAATCGAACACATCTAATGGAAACAAACCCGGTGAACAAGACGAGTTACACACAAGACAAGTCACATACAGGACAAAAGGAGAAAGGCAAAATCGAAAGTTACAAACTGCTTACCTCCTTCAACATGTCATTCCATCTAGAAGCAATTTGACTCAGCCAAAAGCTATTTTCTGTGCGTTGGTTTTCTCCATCTCTGTCAAACAGAAAAAAAATCTAAGAACACATTACACTGATAATCTTTCAACATCTTTCCCCCACCTCCCTCTCTCTCTCTCCCTCTCCCCCTCCCTCTCTCACTCTCTCTCCTATCCCTCTGTCCCGCCCCTTCCCATCCCCTTCTTCTCCCCCCTCCCTCCTCCTCCGATTGCTTCCCACTCAAACATGGAATAACAGACAACTTCAGAAAAACCAAAAAAGCAAATCAATCAATAGTAAGTAAGCTCAGATTCTTGAGGACTTACAAAAGGTATTCACTGTCACCAAGAGCATAAATGATTTTATTATTAGGATTAGAAAAAACCGATTGAACTTCCACATCCACCTGCATCAAACAAATATCCTTACTCTATATGTCAATACTGCTTGCATTATTACCTTAAAACTAAAACCAAATCTAATATAACCAGAAAAATACATAAAAAAAAGCTCCAGTAGCTTCATACAATCAAGACATCTCTCATAATGTTCATTTACGCCAACACAACAGTAAAACTGAAACCATATTACATGAAAACAACTGGCAATAACTTATAAATAGAGGTCTGAAATCTGACTGGAAACATACCTGAGTAAGAACATGAAGGGTGGCATTACTGCTCGAGAGGTTAAACGCAGCAAAGTCCCCAGTGACGAGAATGAAGTCCGGATCATTTGAAAGTTTTGCCATTTCCTGAAGAGCAGTTCTTAAAAGCAGAATCGGGCTGATCACAAACAAACAATAAGAAAGTTAGAGCCTTCAAAAAAAATTCATGTCAATGGAAAGATGAAGATGAACAAGCTACTTACTCCTCCAAAATCCAAACTGAACTAAGAGAATGTAAGTCATTGACCTCTTTTAAGTTATAAGATTCTGAAAATATACAGCACAGTACATTGAAGCTGCTACTTTTATGAGATCAAACACAATCGCCAATTAAAGCCTCACTTCCCCTTCTCACCCACTTTCATCTATTTTTCTCTCCTCTAAAAACAAGTAGGCGTACATTCTTTGCTTCCTATAACTAGCAAGATTTGCTGATATCCATAGCTGCGAGTACTAAACAATCAGCAGATACAGTTTCTTCAAACCTACTCCGCCAGCGTTTACTCTTTAAGAAGCCTACCACTATCAGAAACAAGATAACCTTCGCAAAAATCCATAAGATTTAGACACTACCTGTCGCAACCATACTGCCCAAGTTGTTCACTTGCGTTTATTGTGAAGCCTCGACAATTAGACTTTGGAGTTGCATTTGCTCTGAAACAAGCGTTAAAAAACAAATGTTGAGAAAAAAATGCTTAACTGGACGTCCATCCAACCTAATAGAGATTATTTTTGAACACCACAAACATGCATCTCTGAAAGTTGGAATACTGCTTGTTGGGCGTTTGTCAAAACCTGCCCAGATAATAAAGCAAAACTACAGATTTCAAAATCTGGAAGATTTGACCAGCAACCTTTTGTGGACAAGTAACCACACATTTGTAATGTTATATATAATCTGTTCAGATAAAATACTTCTGCCTCTGACTACTGCACCAAAGAAGAATCATGTCCAAAGTTCATTCCTTCTTGTTCATAACAAGAAAACCAATACCGCAAGAATACTTGACGCGTGCTCATTATGGAAAAAAACTAATTTGAAAAGCCTTTTTTGAAGCTAGGAGGAGATTGCTGACTATAATTAAGGAACTAAAGATATGTGACTAGCTAACTACAATTAACATTTATGTGCTGCAAAGTGATAATGCGACACTTTGTCACATGTGAGCCTAACAGGTCAGACTTAGTTAAGGAACATTAATTGAGGTATAAAAAACGGCCACTATAATAATAAGCTGAACCTCACGACGATGGAAATGAACAAAATTGCTATCACAAGCTCTCCAATGCCCTTAAGACTATGGTTCAATCGTAGCTGAAAAACATACCAGACTCTCCGAACAAATCTCCATTCAAAGCCCTCCAAAATCTACCAACATAGACCTTGAGTAGCAGAGAGTCACACCTATACAAAGGATCCAAGTGTATATCTGAAATGTGAAAGAAAACGCCAATATTGTCGTCCTCATAATTCTCCACGATGTTTAAGCAAAACACTAACGTTGAAATCATTGCTCCAAGACAAACTAGAGAGAAAACCATTAAAGGAATCACCCATTCATTAACATTAGTAACTCCTCCTCCTCCTCCTTGACCTTTAACAATTCCATGTCGCCGTACTCCTCTACGGAGATCCATAGCGCCCGAACATTCTGAATCTGTACTATTTGATCGAACCTTCGCAGTAGATTCTTGCTCGGAAGGGCTGTCAATTTTAGATACAGGCAAAGGAGGTGGTGGTATCGAAGGGCTAATTGTTGAAGAAGGAGAAGAATAAAATCTTCTACCACTTGCCGAAGGTATACTGTTTCGAAACTCCTTCCGAAAAGGTCGAAGAGGTGACGGTTGATTTAACAAAGGCTGAGACTGGACTGAAGTTACATGATTTGGCGATTCTATGGTTGCCCTTGTTGATTCTTGCTGATTGGAATCAGTACCAGAAGAATTACAAGGAGTATCTGTGGTGGTTGGAGGAGAAACAGAAGAGTCGTCAGGAAGAGGAGGAAGTCTTCGAGGTTGGGCAGAAAAAGACCTAATTTCAGGACTACTTTCGCTCCGACGAAAACCAGCTCTTGACGAACCGCTGGGAAACGCAGGAGAACGAGGCGGTTTGGGAGATGCCATAGGCTTTCAGTTGACAGATTAATATGAAGATGATTGTTAGATGAACAACCAAAAAGGAAAGAAGGAAAAAAGATAAATGATAAAGGAAAAGGGGATAAACTGCAAGGAGGTGGTGATAGAGACTGGTTACAATTATATTAACCGAATCTAAACTTGCCAGGGTTTGTGAAAGGATGAGAAAGTTTCATTGTTGTAAACTGAAAAAGACTGAAAAAAGACACTGAGGCTTATGCGAGACATAAAAAGAAGAACATCTCGGAAAGTTTCTACGACCTTTTTTGTGTTTTTTTCCACAGCTTTAGATAGAACATCCGTTAAAATTTTGATCACTTCCTCTTGTAATTCAACAAATTTAATCATCAAGATTTGCTGGCAATTAGCTACAGTACAAGCCAAAAAGTTGCAAGATTCAGTATGGTACTGTATTGTACTACACTGGAAATCAGGAGTGTCAGCCAAAATGGAGCGTCCTGGAAAAGGGCGAATGTACGGTCGATTATAGAGTGTAGACCCAGTTCAAAGGCGACACACAAGAGCTAAATGCCGTACATTTAGGTCAGATGTACGGCCGAACAGTTGCGAACAGGAATCCACGGATAATTCTCGAAACGTTACGCTTTTTTATTATAATTCTGTACTTTTTTACTTTTTGTCCGCTTTTACGGCTACGACTCTACGAGCCTACGGCGCTTCAACTTCCGAAGCGGTCAGCGAGGGTGGATTGTAACTCGCAAGTGTGAAACATTCTGTGGGCATGCAATTCAAAGGTTTAAACTTTCAGAATTACCAAAACGTTTTTTTAGATGTACACCAATGTAGGGTAGATCTGGGTTCTTGAAATAAAACATCGACGGCAAGATATATTTCTGCAAATTTCAGCCATTGCGACGTATCACACGTGCTGACTAAACCGGTTGACCAGCTGGCACAATCTGACAGCCCTCGACAACGTGAGCTGCAGTAGTGGAGCCTGGAAGTACAGGTATATCGTATAGATATTTTGACATGTACTTTCGTAGATGTTAGGTTAAACATCCAAAGCAAGGCTACAAAACAGTACAGTACTGAACTGTAAAGTACTTGTACTTCAATTATCGCGGACGAAATGATTGGTGGTTGGCATTTTTACAGAAAAATAAAATTGTATTTAATTTGGAAAAATGCTTCTTGGTAGAGAACTCCAGGGTACAAGAAGTGACATGACAGTCTGGCTAGGTCCTTAGAAGCCACGTCGTCAAATACATCATTATTATTACTGGCTCATTTGGAGGAAAGCAAGTATTTCGCTGATTTCATTGGTTATATTTCCGCGTGGTCCATTAAAAAGCAGATAGATTCGTATCACGTGGTACCAAGCAGGCCAGTGGCCAGTCCCAAACGCTGACTACGTCACAAACGGTATCTTTTTATCACAAATGAAATGGCTTTAGGACAAAAGTACAGTCCAGCTCGATAAGACCATGTCCTATACTTCTGTAACCTGACAGGTTTTCCGACTTTGGCGCAGTGAGCATAATGACCACTTGACCAATTTGATGTAAGCATAGTTCAAAAGTAGGTGAAAGTAGGCCCATACAATATGCCTATTGTATGCAAAACATACAATATCACCTTAAGACCCATATTGTATTAGGACCTATTCGGACCAATTAAAACATTCGAACCAAAAATTGGACCAATTAAAACATTCGGACCAAAAAAAATTATTTACACCGTCAGATTCGGACGATCGGACGGTCTCCGATCAAAGTAGCGATCTAAGAAGATCACATGAAAAGCCCATAACACAACTTACGATAAAGGCGCCGACCAAAGGCCTACCATAAAAACGCCTACTTTTGAACTATGGTCCATGCTATCCAACATTATTCTACTTTGTACTGTTGGTATCGTGGAAGTACGTGACATCATGATTAGCGTCGCAAATCTGACAAGGTACTAACACTATTCATTTCGCAAATCTTACTGGAAGATAAGGGCCGCAAATCGTACTCTATAGTCAAGTGTTAATTCTGCACTTTATACGGTGTTCCCAAAAATATGTCAAATTATTATGTCAATATCACGCGACATATCGTAATTATTAGCTTACTCATACGTCGTACATTATTGCGAAGTGCTAATTATGCGTTTTATGCAGTGTTTCCACAAAATATCAATTTCACGCGACATGTAGTAATTATTGGTTAATAAATCAGTGGAAATCAAATTATTACGTCAATTTCCCACAACAAATCCTAATAATTGGCTTACTCACATGTTTCAAATAATAAATCGATAAATTGAAGTGCTATTTAAGTTAGAGAGACTCGACCACAATTCAAACAAAACCTAGTCATACACCAAAATGGGGAAAAACATCCTCCCTTCCCTTAAAACCAAAATCCAAAACGAACTTCAAATATCAAAAAATGGTGAAACTGCCCAGTATTACCAAGTGAAAAAAAGCAGGGCCACTTCAAGTTTTTGGAAAAATATTGAATATGTCTATGAAGCTAAAACATCAAACAAATACATGGTAAAGGGGGGAGGTTTTGTGGTTTGTAATACATGTTTCATAGTTTATCAATACAAGTCAACAAACCGTACTTCAACAATTAACACTCACACATGTTTAGCTTTGGCCGACATGGATAATTCAAGAGGGACTTCTTCGTAAAAACAGAGGCGAAAACGAGTGACCGAAAAAAAATTGCGAAAATGGTGGAATTGATGTGTTGCAAGGACCTTCGACCATTTTCGATAGTCGACGGTTCAGGTGTGATTTATTTTGAATTCCATTTACGATGGCTTTAATGTATATGTCCTTATAACTTGTTTTGTTAATAGATTTATATGTTTGAGCTTCATCACTATTTTCTTATCAATAATATATATTCGTATGCTCATTTTTATTTTTTAATTATTATTTGGTTTGTCATGATGTTGTTTTTTATTTGTTTATCCATAAAAAAAAATCGGTTTGGTATAAACATTTTTTGTTGTTCATGGTTAGTAATTGTATGATATTTTCTTATTGATTTTTTTTTCCAAAATTTTGAAGCATTTTGTCAGACATTGTTTGATGTTGGTGTTTCGTCCAACAAAAGTATTGACATCGACCAACTACTCACGTCCGTCAATAGTGTAAAAAACTACATTATATCTTCTGCCAAAGATATTCATAGTTTGATCATCCCAAAACTTAGAGAAAAATACTGGTAACAATATTTTTGTCGCATTTACGATCAATCTCTGAACCGAGACAAAAAAAAAACCTCATTCATGTCAGTTACGCTCATTTTATTGAAAATGAATTTAAACTTCATGCACGGACGTTTCAAGTCGATCATTTTCCGAAGGAAAAACACACCGCAGAAAAAGTTTTAACGCCTTTCGAAAATTGTTTGACCAAATTTGAAATGGCCAATTTTGATGTTTTGGAAAATCGTTGAGTTGTTGTGACCGACAGTGGCTCTAACATGTGTGCGGTTGAAGGTCTACAGAGTATATTTACTTGGATACCTTGCGCAGACCATAAAATTGTTACAATTGCGACAACAATTTTGAACAAGAGCGAAACTTCCAAAAAATACAAATACGACGTGGAAGTTCATAATATTTTTGATCTAACTAATTCTTGTAAATCGTTGGTCACATTTTTCAAACAGAGTATTTACAAAATCTTTTGAAAAACACTTTAAAACAAGAAAATGCAACGCGGTGGAATTCTTTGCTCCGATTGCTTAAGAGGATTTATGATGCATTCAATGAGATAGGATCAATCGCTCAAACAAAAAATAAATTGATACTCTTTGCTTCTATCGATAAGACTCATCTTACTGAACTTATATGATTTTTGGAAATGTTTAAAAAAGCGACCCTAAATTTGGAAAAATTCAAAGAACCAACTTTACATTTGGTTGTGTTTGAACTATCGGCTCTCCATAACCACTGTAAGATAAGAAAAACATCTTACAATGACGAAGAAAAACAATCCTCTGCCGATTCTTCAAACTTGCAAAAACTGAAAGAACCTTCTATGAAATTTGCACAACTGAATTGGGGCCTTCCCGAGTACCATACTGTCGCGGCCCTTATAGATCCCCGAAAAAAACAAAGGCTTGAAATAATTGGGGTATCGAAAACCGAAATTGAAAGCGTGAGGGTCAAACTTCGAGAACTCACAAACGACCTCGGTGATGACGTTGATTTCGGTATTCCTCAAGGCATAACAAAAAACCGAAAAACTTCGCAAAGTATGGACGGTTTCCACAATTTTTTTGGTGAGAGCGATTACGAAAAACGAGGTTCTTATTACCACCGACAAAAAAACGCTCGTTAATAACTCTATTATGGGTTCAAGGTCCTAATGCCAACAAAAATCAACTCTAATTTATACATCTAACAATAATTTGGATACACAATCCCATATTGTATTCACGATAGCCTGTGTTCATATATTCGACCTTGAACGTGTTAAGTTCTTGCGATTTCCCCTCGTCTTTATGACCAGGAAACAAATTTGTGTCCGTGGCGACGCACTCAATTTCCCGTGTCAACGCCTCTATCCGACACTTGATCTGTATGTTTGTACGAAATGATGAGCAGTTTTAGTACGGATTCATACATTTTGTACAACACACTATTTAAAAACAGTTGAGATTTGAGTAATTAGAGAGCTAATTCAACAGTATCTATATTAACGTAGAAAAAACTGAGTCATTAATTCTATTTTAGATTCGAGGGTCGAACTTTGGGGGCGCCGAATTAGCGTTAGTAACGGTAATGTCGATTCATGATGTAGAGAGTTAGAGAGATATTTGAAGTGACGTCGAAATGTGTTTCGTTTCGTTTTGAATAAATTGATTTTTTTTTTGATGAAGTGTTTTTTCTATTTTTTCTTTTCTTATCAAGAAAAAGTAGGTCAACTCATTTAATTAAAAATGCATTTGTTCCATGAGTGTATTCATTTTATTTTGGGCATTCCATGTGGGCGTTTTATGCAAAAAAACCTTCATATGTTTGGAAGTCGTTTCGAACAGCAAAGGGTGAAAAGGGAGCCGTTAGAAAGATTTTATTCGAAAAGGCTGAAAAAAGACAACGTCAGGGAATTGAAGGAGATGGTGGTCCTAGAATGGCATAGTAAAGCTTAATGTACAAACACATTGTACGCAAGTGATAATTTTAAAACCAGGTTGCACGGTTTGAAAAATCTTTGAAGATTATCAATATCATAGTTTTAGCCTACGTGGTACCATTCAAAAAGAGCACGTATGAGAGTGCTAGGTGCACGACCTGATGGCAACTCGTCCTGACAACAACTGCCAGTAAGCGTGTCCGTAAAGTTACTGATGTAAATCCCGCATGGGCAGAATATCCTTACTGAATTAAGGTATCGCAGAATATCATCAAGATTTTGTCAACGGCTTATCGAAAGACAGGCGTACGGTGACTCTCAAAAGGTACGTGTACGGTTCAATAGGTCTCCTTGCATGTTTCAAAAACATAACTAGATAACGCATATGAAACAAAGTCAAAATGTAACTAGCTAAAGGACAGCGACATGAAATCAAATCCGAGTCAAATCCAATCAAATAGTCAAATGAATGAATAGACCTGCGAAAGCTACAGTAGTTACGGAGAGTCGAGGGAATCGGGCATGCTTGCTCATGTCTTAAGCGTGTGTGATTTCCATGAAAATATATTACGAGAAATCCTTCATTCCTATTTGTTGGTATCTGCCACGTGGATGTGTTATGAATGGCCAATAATGACTCGGGTCATGCCATTGGGCCATGAATCGGGTCATTGCGTTAAGGACCGGCTACGGGAAAATCTTTTCCTAATGGCTCATGCAGTTAAGTTATTCATTCGCAACCTCGCACCAGTGCCGCCTTCCCCACATATGCCGATGGCGGACCAGCCGTTAAATGACAAAAGCGTTCAGACCGAGGATGACAATGATTCTCCATTTTGTGGATTCGCGCTTCGAAGGTACACCGTGAATCGTTATTACTTATTAGCCTTATGTACTCTATATCGGCGCCACAAAATTTATTGATACTAATAATTTCTTTAGTCTAATAACGATTCACGGTGTAGAGTTCATTACTCTAATTGTTTTTTTGTGTATTTTTACTCTAATTTTTTCATTACTCTAATTACGATTCGCGGTGTACAGTCGCAATTCGCACTTTTTGGAGCGTTTCGTAATTCCGTGCGCAAAGCGGTATTCCGTGCGATCATATTCAAATCTGTTTCGATGGCGGAAAGTAAACGTTAGGCGTTTGCCGAATAATCAAAGGCCAATTTTTGAACGCGAGTCACATATACGACAGCGAAACAGATTTGAATCTTTTCGCACAAGTGTACGGCCCATCCTTCCATTTCCCAGCAGCTCTACACCGACCGCGCAGGACTCCGACAAAGTCGCGTTCTCCTTTCCATATGTACTCACCTAGATGTGCCTTCTCCACATACGACAAGCACAGACCGCGGACCACCGACAAAGCAAACAGTAGCGAAAAGATTCCAAACCTTTTTGCCTCTACGCTACTGGAGCGTAGCGAAAATGCGCATCGACGGAGACCCGCCACGTGGTCGAAACCCAAACCGTCCATCAGCCGCCCTTGCGACGTGACGTCCCTTAGGACGCGAGAACTACAAACTATAAACCCGTTTCTTCGCCATCTCTTCAAAATCATCTGGCGCACACAGCGAAATTAATATCTCCCGTCGCCTACTTCCGCTCTCACCCTCTCTCACGGTTCGCTGCAATGGCCGCCATCGTCGCTTTCCTCGCAATCGTCGCTCTCGCAGCAGTCAACAGCGCCGAGGCAGCAATTAAAATCGGTGGCGCCACGTCAGTGGAGAAGGTTTGTTCGAACTCCTCTGTGCGACTGTTTCGCTTGCTCTCTCTCCATCACATTTTCATTTTGCGGATTAGCCCTAAAGTTGCGGATTTTGGTGACGCATTTCTTTCCATTGTCATCGAGCTTTCATTGAGCTCTTGCCATTGCTATTTCAACCAGCCCTTCTTCTCCCTGTCTCTATTGTCTTTTGATATCTTTATAAACTGACCGAAGGAACCCTCCTACTAACTATTAGTACATGTTAAACTCTCCTTGCCTCATGAATTTCTCTTCTTACCTATTCTTTTTCCCTCTCTCTCCCCCTCTTTTCCCCTCAATCAGTATGTCGGGCAGCTCTGCCTGAGCAACAAGGCTCTGTACGGATCATACGCCTCTGTGGGATCCTCCGCCGGTATCTCCGGATTCATCCGCAAAACCTACCAGGTGGCGTTCTCCGACGTGGCAATGTCAGCCTCCCAGGACGTCCAGGCCGGAGGAAAAGCCAAGCTCAGCGTTCCCTTCACTGTCGCCACGTACTCTTTCTTCACCAAGAAGGCTTCCGGACTCCGTTTGACCACCGACCAAGTCGCCAAAATCTACACCTCCACCGTCTCCTGGTCCTCGATTAAGGCCGGTCTCTCTGGAAACGTCATTCCCGTGGCTCGAGCCGACGGCTCCGGAACCACCGAAGTCGTCTGCCGATGGCTCGCAAAGTCCTCTTTCTGGCCGGCCTCCGTCAAGAGCCCCGTCTGCGGCTCCGCTTCCTGGAGTGGGAAACGTGGTATTTCTAGGTCGGTTGTATTCAGGACAGGATCGAATGGAATTGGGCAGTACCTCGCCGCGACCCCCAACGCTCTCGGCTACTTGCAGACTGGAATCGGAGCTGTCACCTACAAACTTTTCCCCACGGCTATCAGGAACTTGGGTGGAAAGTTCGTGGCTGCTGCGGGAACCACCGACCGTGGAGATATTTACGCCGCCCTTCCCCGAACTGTGAGGGCTTTGAACTTGCCATGGAACGACGTTGACCTTATCGATGTCTCCGGACCGTCGACTTACCCCATTTGCGCCCTTGCCTTCGAGTTCGCCAAACTGAGGGGCGGGGCAACAGTCAAGAAATTCGTACTTTATACCATGTCTTCCGGCGCGCAGGGGTTGGCCACCACATTCCAGTTCGATCCTCTTCCGAGCCAGTTTACCGCAGCTGGTATCTCGTGGGCCAAGAAGATTGTGTAGAGAACCGAAGACAGAGGGAGAGAAGGAAGATATAGGGAAAGGGAGGATTTTTTTTTGTGAGTTTTTTGATCATTTTGCCTCAATTTGTCTTGTAGGTTTTGTTAGGCAGTTTTGAGGTTCTATTGGGTAGGTATGTCGTAATGAGGGAATTAGACTCACAGCTGCCGGTACCTTTTGGGTGAACAAGATTTTGTAGAGAGCGGGAAGAGGGAGAGTTAGTGAGGGGATGATCTTTGATGAGGGATGGATTTTTTAGAACCAAGGTTTTTATTCTCTTGTGGGTTTGTACTGTACCTTTTTTATTGGATAGCGTTGTAAGAGGTAATTTTATGGCAATTTTGGTTATCCCGGCTTTTTTTGTACTTAAACGTTTTTGTAGCGAATAAATTAAACATATTTGACCTGTTTTTAAAACTTGCCACGGCTGGCAATTTTTTCCATCGATGTTGTGTTATGTTTTCTTCTTTTTTTGTCTCTGTGTATGAAATGCCGGTTGTGGTTCTCAACCTGTATTTTGTATTTTTGATTAAAATGGGCCACTTGAGATAAAACAAATTTAGTGTAGTTAATTTAAAGAAGATGTTATCGCGAATAATTCACTAATTCTAAAAGCGATGGGCAGCGTCCTCAGTGTTACAGTACTATTCCCTCTGTTTTTAATATTCAAGTCAATTAAACTCTGTCGTCCATTGGGTTCTTGAGGAGTTCGCTATGAGTATGGAGGATTACTTCTAAAGAGGTAGGCAATCAAGATTCTTTTCTCCTGCATCCAGTTTGGTCCTTGTTTTCATTATTTGCTCCCAAAAGCTTGGGAAGGAAGTCGGAGGAGGACAAGCTTTTGGATGGTCTGGAATCTGGTTATTACCTTGTTTTTGGGCATTAAAGCTGTAGTACCATTTTCCTAGAGTTTTTATTGTCAGTTACTCAATATTTTCCCTTGTATATTTAAATATCTCGTGTGCTGAAACCAGTACATTGCCAAAAGTCAAGTCTCTCAATTTTCCCTTTTTCCTTAGTTCAACTTTCAACAAATGGTTTTTTTTCCATCAAATTCTCCAAAAGCTGTCCCATTAGTTATGCCGAACCTTCCGTGGACAATAGATTTCCTAGTACAGCAATATATATCTTCTTTCTTTTTTTCATGTTTTCTTCTCTTTTCAACTGTTTATGATTATTTTTTCTTCCTTACTGTCAGATTTTTCTTCTACCTTCTCTCTCTCCTTATTGTCCTCTCCCCTTCAAGTTTTTACTCTCGACCAACAGAATTTCTGTAAACCTTTCGTCAATTTCTGACTGAACCAGTACCCTAGTTTGAATACCATTGTCTTTCTTTCCTACAAGTGGACAATTTGCCTTATCACTTCTTTTTCCTCGTTTTCCTTCTAGCAAAATTTCCTCTAATTTCTCATTATTCATTTCTTCTTTTCCTCTCACCTTTCCACCTTTCCACCTTTCCATCTTACTATGCCTACGAACTGTTTTTTGGATCGCACAAAAATGTAGGATCTTAAGCAAAAGACATTCACTCAAATAAATTCACAAAACATAAAACATAATACAGCGGAAGCTCATAAAAAACAAGAGGAATATTCAACCAAAAAGAATTATAAGTGTTCTTGACCGAGCCTCTTTACATCATCTCTCTTCTCTTTAAATAATCTCTACTCCAAGATTAATCCTCTAAGATTTAATCATATAAGATTGAATACTCTGCACATGTACACTGCTGCCTGTATACTCGTTACTCTGCACTAAGAGACAACAAGGTAAGACAAACAAGACTTAGCGTAGCGACGAAGTCTGTCCCTATATACTCGCTACTCTGCACTAAGAGACAACAAGGTAAGACAAGCAAGATTTAGCGTAGCGACGAAGTCTGTCCCTAGCTGACTGTGCACACTGCAAAGACGTTTCCAGGAAGAAAGTAGCACGCGCTTTCTTCCTTCGAAACGACTAACTCCAAACGTTGACTTAAACACATGTCGTCACACGAAAACACCTGCATGCAAAATGTGACACCTGCGCACGAAAACATAAAACGACGCGAAACGAAATAGTATGTTTTGTTCGCGGACGCTTCAAATAGTACCACGAAACGTCATCGCACATTTCGTACGATGACGTGATACTTTCACGTGAACAAATAAATGTTAGTATGGCGCTTCGCGAAAATACCGCGAAACGACAATAACCCAACAACCCCCCTCTTATTGTCGGAATCGCCAAACTCTTCAAAATAATCCAAGTTTTGGACGCCCCCTCTCAAATACATCATGCGTGGCAGCCTTCGTCAACAAATATGCCGCCTCCTCTTTTGTCGGTACGTACGAAAATACAATCTCGTTTGCCGTAACTAAATCTCTTACAAAATCTCTTTACAATATTGAGCTTGACTCAATTTAATGTTCCCCTCTTTGTCGCGTATCACTTCAATCCCCAAAATATATCGTACCTCTCCAAGATCTGTCACTTTGAAATGTAATCCAAGGTAACGTTTCAACTCATTAATGCGCTCCAACTTGTCGCATGCCATCAAGAAATCATCCACATAAACAGAAAATATGATTTGGTCAACTCCTTCACCTTTCACGTAAACTCCAGAATCGGACGTAGTCCGTACAAATCCAAATTTCAAAAGTTCTTGATGAAGTCTCAAATACCACGTGCGCGGCGCCTGTTTCAAACCATATAATGAATTTTGCAAACGCCATATATTTCTTTCCTACAAAGGAGACACGCCTTCCGGTACCTTCATGTATACCTCTTCCTCCAACTCACCATTTAAAAACGCAGTTTCCACGTCCATTTGATTGACGTGCTTCTTCCCCATCGCTGCAAGTGCAATAATAATCCGTAGTGAGTCGAACTTCACCACGGAAGCATATGTCTCCTTAAAATAGATTCCCTCACGTTGTTGGAATCCTTTACAAACAAGCCTCACCTTATACTTAATAATTTCACCCGAAGCTCTAGTCTTCGTCTTAAATAACCACTTTGCATCTATCGCCTTTTTCCCCTCCGGTAATTTTACTTCCTCAAAAGTTCGATTATCAACCACCGATTTAAATTCTTTCTCCCACGCCGGTTTCCACTTACTCTCCCAATCAACCGACCTCCTTGCCTCGACATAAGATTGAGGGTCGCTGGTCATATTTTGCGTAAGTGATTGCTACAAAAGAAACTCCGTCTCTTTAGCACCGGAAAGAAAATAATGAGAATTCGATGCATTTTCCCCTTTTTGATCGTAAGTGAGTTTCTCCGGTTTCTTCCCCTTGTACTCCGAGAGCTCCTTCTAGAACTTGCTCTTCTTCAGATTCAATTTCAATTTCCTTCTCACTCGATTTAGAACTCGATCTAGAGCTTTGAGATTTCCGAATGTTCGAAGGCACTCGGGAATCCAAAGATCCGTTACTCTTTCTTTCAAATTCAATTTCAACTGATTTTCCCAATTTCTTTTTCTGAGTTTTCACATTCGGTTCCTCATCGGATTCCGAATCCCCAATGTACGGAAAACTCTCAATTTCACTCTCCTCATAAAAATCCAAATTTTCCTTAAATTTCCCAACGGAATTCATGGCGGATTTGAGATCCTCATGAAAATCCACATTCCGAGATTCCTCCACGGTGTGACGAGCCGGATCATACACTCGGTACAAATTCCCCTTTGCACTATAACCAACAAAAATTCCCGGCCAACACCTTGGAGCAAATTTCCCCTTCCTCTTGATTGATTCTACATAAACCGTAGCATGGCATCCCCAAATTCTTAAATGATGAACCGTGGGCTTTCTCCCACTCCATAACTCCTCCGGTGTTTTACTTCCGGAAACCGAAGTGAGTCTTCGGTTACAAATGTTATTTGCCGTAAGAATCGCATCTCCCCACAAAAGCATCTCTCGTCCGGAGCTATGAACCATCGCACGGACCATTTCTTGTAAGGTACGATTCTTCCTCTCGGCCACTCCATTTGATTCCGGAGAATAAGGTGCCGTGAATTGATGCCTTATCCCCCACTCCTTACAATACCCCGCAAAAACAACAAACTCCCCTCTATTGTCCGAACAAACGGACTTAAGCTTCTTATCAATTTGCCTCTCTGCCATTTCATGCCATTTTTTAAATTTTTCAAATGCATCCGATTTCTTTTTCAATAAATACACCCATGACTTCCGAGAAAAGTCATCAACAATCACCAAAGTATACTTATTACCTCCAATTGTCTCGGGTTTAATATGTCCACAAAGATCGACGTGGACAACCTCAAAAGGACTTTGAGCTCGATGCTTGATGTCTTTATTCGGATGGGATTTCCGAATTTGACGTTCTTTGCTACATCCTCCGCATCCGTTCACCTTCTCATCGGATGCGAGGTCCAAACCCCTCACCGAAGAATGACGAATCATCTTTTTCAAACTTACCTCGGATGTGTGACACATCCGATGATGCCATAAGGTAAGATCACCTTTCAACTCCGAAATTTGATGTGAAATTCCCTCGGTGGGAACTTTAGATTTCGGCCTCCTCCATAAGAGCCGACTATGATTCGCATCCGTTACAACTCGTTCTCCAATTACATCCCCCTTCTCATTCCAAATCTCTATAGATTGATCACCTCTCGCAAGTAAGCTTCCAACACTCTTTTGGATTTGTGGAACGCTTAACTAATTGACCGAACCGTCCAGAATATAAAGAGTATTTTGTAGACGATACTCCGTCAATTTCTCTTTCCCATCATTATCCCATGAAAGGAGATCAAGCCGAACCGTACCAACCGTACCAACCGAAATGACATGGCCGCTTGCAACCGTAATAAACTCTGGAACCGTAAGTTCCCCCATGTCATCAAACAAGGTGGCATCTGTGCAAACATGGTGAGATGCCCCCGTATCAATGATCCACTCTTTCTCCAAATTTCCTTCACTACTCACCGAATCAAGGGTAAGGTTAAGAACCGGAAAAACATCACCGGTTTCATTACCATAGTCAAAGTAATTTGCATTACCATAACCACGACCACCACCGCGGCCTCCTCCTCGGCCGCCACCTCGACCGCCTCTATCACCTCCTCTACCTCCTCTTCCACTTCCAGAATCTCCACTCTTCGCATAACATTGAGGGCTCGTATGCCCCCACTTACCGCAAAAATGACATTGCTTGTCCTTATCCGGACAAGATGAAGACAAATGTCCAAGCGTGTTACATCGGTAGCATGTCACATTGGAAAGATCCAAAGGGACCTTCGGTGGAAGACCTTGCTCCTTCTTGTTGCCTCGGCCGCCACCACCTCTCGCGCCACCTCCTCTACCACCTCCTCTAGCACCGGCAAAGTTAAGATCCGGGGTTTCGGGAGTAGTAGAGTTGAGAACTCCTCCTCCTCCACTTGAAGAAGTTGATGGAGTTCCCTCTGACATTTTGATAAAATTGACGGTGAATCCTAAGGTGTTATCCGCCTTTGCTCGTAAAATAGCTTTAAGATGTGAAAGCTTCTCTTGTAAAGCATTAAAAAAAACTCTTAACTTATCCGCATCCAAGATAACTCGACCATTGTTGATTAATTGAACGAGTATAATATTGAAGCGCTTCACGGCATCATCCATTAATTCATTTGACTTGATTTTAAAATTCATAAAGTCGATATAAACATATTGACCCTTGTTCTCAACGCCTTTCTCATATTGCTCCTCAAGTGCTTGCCAACACTCATGGGCCGTGCCGTGAGCGAGGAAATGATCAAGCACGGAAGAAGTGCAATTCTTCATCAAACCGGTTGTTGCCGCGATATCTTTCAACCTCCATTGAGCACGTGCCTTACTCTCGAGTGGCATTTTCTCTTCCCCATTAACAATCCTCCAAAGCTTCTTGAGAATAAGTTGGCCTGAAATAAACTTCTTCCAAACGGCATAATTGGAACCATTAAAGGCCACGGATTTCCCCGACATATTATAATTTTCTTCGTTTTCAAATCCTTCGTCAAACTCGGACTCTTCTTCTTCTATCTTTGACTTTCCCTTCCTAATCCTCTCTTATCTCTCACTCTCATTAGCTCCTCCAATGAATGGATCGGTAGCCGGAAAAGAAGTGTTTTCTTTGCTCTCACTCGGTTGAATTTGAAAACGGGAATCTACATATCTCATAAGTGTATCAAACATTTCCTCAAATTTTCTCTACGTATTTCGGGTCTCCTCAAATTGAGATCCCGAAATATTGAACTCTCTTGCTCTCTCCGAAGTCGACATGGGGGAAGGAGTATTTCTATTCTTCTTCCTCCCCATGCTCTCTCTCTCTATCTCCGACGCACTAGCTCCGATACCAATTGTAGGATCTTAAGCAAAAGACATTCACTTAAATAAATTCACGAAACATAAAACATAACACAGCTGAAGCTCATAAAAGACAAGAGGAATATTCAGCCAAAAAGAATTATAAGTGTTTTTGACCAAAGCCTCTTTACATCATCTCTCTTCTCTCTTCTCTTTAAATAATCTCTACTCCAAGATTAATCCTCTAAGATTTAATCATATAAGATTGAATACTCTGCACATGTACACTGCTACCTATATACTCGCTACTCTGCACTAAGAGACAACAAGGTAAGACAAGCAAGACTTAGCGTAGCGACGAAGTCTGTCCCTAGCTGACTGTGCACACTGCAAAGAAGTTTCCACGAAGAAAGTAGCACGCGCTTTCTTCTTTCGAAACGACTAACTCCAAACATTGACTTAAACACGTGTCGTCACACAAAAACACCTGCACGCAAAATGTGACAACTGCGCACGATAACATAAAGTGACGCGAAACGAAGTAGTATGTTTCGTTTGCGAACGCTTCAAATAGTACCACGAAACGTCATCGCACATTTCGTACGATGACGTGATACTTTCACGTCAACAAATAAATGTTAGTATGTTTTTTCATGTTTTCTTCTCTTTTCAACAATTTATGATTATTTTTTCTTCCTTCCTGTCAAATTTTTCTTCTACCTTCTCTCTCTCCTTATCGTCCTCTCCCCTTCAAGTTTTTACTCTCGGCCAATAGAATTTCTGTAAACCTTTCGTCAATTTTTGACTGAACCAATACCCTAGTTTGAACACCATTGTCATTTTTTCCCACAAGTGGACAATTTGCCTTATCACTTCTTTTTCCTCGTTTTCCTTCTGGCAAAATTTCCTCTAATTTCTCATTATTCATTTCTTCTTTTCCTCTCACCTTTCCACCTTTCCACCTTTCCATCTTTCTATGCCTACGAACTATTTTTTGGATTGCACAAAAAGAGCGAGTGGGGGTGTTTGTTTATTCGACAAAAAAACAAATACACGGGAAAAAAAAACAAAAACAAAACACACAATCCACCCACAATCCACACATGATCCTCACTCAGTATTGTTATTCGATAATGTATTGTATTTGAATTGATGTAAAACAAATACAAAGTTGGGAACTGAAGGATGCACGCAAATTTGAAAACGTTATGGGAAACGGAAAAGTACATCAATCCGTATGGATATGCGACAAGACAGACCAATAAGACAAAAATCTTTCTTTGCAGTTTGCCGTTCGGGCTGGAATACTTGCAAGCATGGGATTAGAGGAATCCTAATTGTTCTCTATGTTATTGAATTCTAACGTCATCGACTCAACAGAGTAAGAGAAAGAAAGTGATATTATTGTAGTGAAGATAACTCCTGTTAATATACTTATGTTCACCGACTCTCTCTTGCCATGGATGTAATGTTATGTTTCCGCTTGTGATATGATTATGTGGTGATTATTCGGTGTATATGGGAGTGCTTTGAGTGATTTGTTGAGAATCGATCCTACCATTATTTCGATGCTCAGGTGAATCCTTTGTTGCTATTACTACATTTATTGATATGTTGTGGTTCACACTTTGAAAGGTTCGTCAAATTTTGGTTAAAATTGCAATAGACCATTGAAATTGGAGCTATTTTTTCATGACTAATTTACGGAATATTTACTGGAAAGTCAACGGGGATTTCACCATGAATCCTCATCTTTTTTATTAGAGAGGTATTTATAAGATTTAGCGCTCCCTCCAAAGCACATACAAAAATGTCCACCTTTAAAAAGAAAAAAACTTTGGTCTATATTATTGCGCATATTCTTGAGCAAGTGAAGTATTATTGATGATTTAAGGTAATAATTATGTATTACTGTTATAAGGTTTTTGATCGTTTGAATCATCTTTTAGGAGCAATGCTTTACCACTTGTGTTGTAGGATGAGACAAAAAAGAAAAGATAAAAAACCAAATTGAAGGATGCAACAAGACAAGGAAAGAAAAATGAACAGTTGCAAAGTTGAAGGAAAAAGAAATCTTCAAAATTGAGTAAGAAATGTCAGAAAAAGTTTACAGATGAAGAAAGGGGACCCACTCGATGCTTGAATATCCACCCAAAATCGAAGTCCGAGCTACACGACAACAAATTTTAAACAATTTTGAAAATATAGTCAAGATCACACATTTTTTAGGTCAAAAGGTAAGGAAAGCGAAACAACACGTTTCAATGACGAATTCACAAGCTCCCTTGCCGGCCCGAAAAAGTGTATAGAATAGAAGAAGTACATCGCAGGATATAGTCAGTATGCCGTGTATCGCCATATTCTTTGATGTTTTTTTCGCCATCTTTTCCGTGCGCATATTTATCGGAATGTTAATCCGACGGTTGGGTTTAAAAGTTAAGGGCCTCGGCTTCTAATTGGCGGTCTCCAACAGAAAATAGTACAGGTGTGCGCAGTAGAGTCATAGTAAGTGTCGAAAAAACATTAACACATAAGCACTACACCGGCCACCGTTATTACAGCTAATTACATTAATTCGGTCGCGACTTATTTGGCCAGAAGCCTCAAAATAGTGTCAAAAAACAGAACACTATTAAAGGACGTGGACTACAATCTGCCACGCCACCTTGCGCTAAATTAGTAATATTAATTATAATTTCGCATTAACACTAATAAATCCTTATGCTAATAACGATATCGATCTAAAAACTAAAAAAAGTACATGATAGAATCGTCGTCACGTCACATTGTACACAATGTAGCCAACAAAATGTTACGTTCCTTATGCTCCAAACCTCCAGAATCAAATATTGTACGGAAACGCTCGGCGCACTTTAGTACTAACACCTCTACTCAATGTTAAGTTCCCATCAGCCCCAATTGTCTTCCCTCCCTGCGTATCTTCCTCTCCCGTCACATTTTTACTTTCCACCGAAGGACTTTCTGTACTCCTATCGTACAGAACCTGTACTCTAGCTTGAATATCGTTATCTTCTTCCCACAAGTAGTCAATTCATCTAGTCACTCCTTTTTCCACGGCCTCGTTTTCCTAAAACAAAATCTTCTTTTCCTCCATCCTGTTTTCCCCTCCTCCTTTCTGTTTTTCCTCTCTTCCTTCCTGTCTTTTCCCTCTCCGTCCTTCTTCTACTTTACACTCTCCTTCGCAACAAGCGGCCCCTTCATATGCACAGCCATTTCACAACTCTAGGAATCACATTCACAATTTCCAGTTTCCTCTCCCTCACTCTCCTTATACCATCCTTGTCTTCTCCCTTTAATCTCTTGAGACGGGCGATCCACACTATCCATCAGCGCAAGTACTCATTTCCGATGTTTCGCAAAAATCCATTTGTGCACTGCCTAAAGTTTAAACAACATATAGTTGACAAATGCATTTATCAATCATTTATAATACACACAATAATTATCGTTACATCACTGAATCTCACGATTCACAACTCACAAAATATTGAAAAAACACTTTGTTATATACATTTTTCAATGTTTCTGATGTTCTAAGACACCAAAGCATTGAGAAACTCAAACATCATAGCAACTAGTCCAAACCATTCTGTAAAAATGGCCCAACATACCAGTGTGAGCTCAACTTCAAAAATATTCTGGTTCGGCTTGTTTCAATTGGTAGCACTATTGGAGGTGGATTGGTGGAAGCCATGAAATTGTACACAAGAGAAAGATCAATGCATTGGAGAGAGAAATTGATTTGTATTTGGGATGATTTCATTAAGTGAGAAGAGTCACTTATATACAAGATATACAATGCTAATTACTGTGGAGTCTAAGCGCTCTACGGTGCGCTGTAACAAAGGGATCCTAGTCTAGATTCTAACAAATGTATGTAAGACAAAAGACTGGACCGTCGCCCAAAAGACTGGACCGACGGTCAAAGGACTTCTACGTAAAAAGAGACTGGACCGACGGTCAAAGGACTTCTACGTAAAAAGACTAGACCGACGTATGTAACAAAAAGTACAAATGACTGGACCGACGTATGGAAGTACGGACATGACCAAAAGTGAGACGTCCGTAAAAGACGGTCAACAAGACTTGACCGACGTAAGAAAAAGTACGGACAAGACAAAAGTAGCCTGACGCTAAATGTCCGTTAACACCCCCCCTCAAGCGAAAACTACAAAGTAGATTGAGATGAAAACAAAGGAAATTTAGCCACGAGGAAAAGGAAGACGAAGGCCACAGGAGAGGCGGTGCTGCTCAAAGTGAGGGCGATGAAGAGCCTTGGTGAGATAATCGACCACTTAGTCGGCGGATTTGACATAAAGAAATTGGAGAGTGCCATCTTCAACCCGCTCCTGAGAGTAGTGATACTGAATGTCGATGTGCTTCGTCCGCTTGTGGTGAACAGGATTGCGGATCAAAGCAAGGGCTCCTTGGGAATCAAAAAAAATTGGAGTTGGGGCTGAAGGGGGAAACCCAAGATTGGAAAGCAGGGTCCGGAGCCAAACAGCTTCCTTGGCGGCGTGACAAGCGGCCATATATTCCGCCTCAGTACTAGATCACGCCGGTACTAGAGCACGCCGTGGTAGATTGCTTCCTGCATGACCAAGAGATTAGACCATTGCCCAAAAAGAAGCACGAGCCAGTGGTGGAACGGCGGGAAAGCTCATCTAGGGCCCAATCTCAATCAACAAAACCCGTAAGAGTACTGGAGCCAGAGGAAGAATATGTGAGACAAAGAGTTTTAGTGCCCTGTAGATAACGAAAGACACGTTTGGCTGCGACAAGATGATAAAGAGAAGGACGTTGAAGGAATTGACTGAGTTTAGTGACAGCTGTGGCAATGTGAGGGCGGGTGGCCTGCATGGCGTACATAAGGGCCCCGACCATCGAGCGGTAAGTGGCATGGAGGGAGGGGGAGAGAAAGGAGTCTGTGGAAGGGAGGAGAGGGGCATTGGTATCCAAAGGGGTGGAAAGGGAGGAGCACTCTGCCATGCCAAAGCGTTCCAAAAGATCAGAGATAAAGGTCTCTTGAGAGAGGGAGAGGGTGCGAGCCGAGCGGTTACGAGAAACTTGAATGCCCAAATAAAAAGTGAGCTCACCTAGATCGGCCATGTCAAAATGGGTCTGAAGGAGAGACTTGACAGTGGAGATTTCAAAGAGGGAAGGACCAACAAGAAAGAGATCGTCAACAAAGATCGCAACAATGATCATGGAGGTGCCAGAGCCACGAGAGTAAATGCTAAAATCGGCATCAATTCGGGGTAAATCCTTCTTTCCGCATAATGGCATCTATAGTATAGTTCCATACACGGGGGGATTGTTTTAATCCATATATTGTTTTAATGAGATGGCAAACAAGATGTTCAGATCCAAGGGAAATATAGCCTTCAGGCTGATGCATTTAAATGTCCTCAGACAAGATCCCATTTAAGAAAGCATTTTTAACATCCATCTGATGAACATGGAAATCATGTTCAGCAGCTAAAGGAAGTAAAGTGCGGATAGATGTCAACCGGGCAACAGGAGCAAAGGTTTAAGTGAAATCTATACCTTCGATTTGGGAAAAGCCCTTCGCCACCAAGCGAGCTTTGTATTTGTCCACGGATCCATCCGCTTTTTGTTTTACACGGAAGACCCACTTTGAACCGATTGCCTTTCTTCTAGGGGGAAGGGGAACAAGATTCCATGTTTTGCTGGAAAGTAAGGCATTGAATTCAGCATCAGCGGCGATTTTCCAAAGGGAGGCATCGGGACGTTTTAGGGCAGCTTTGAGAGAGAGAGGGGCTAATATAAGAGAGGCGGAGGCCCCAGCCGAGTAAGCGTATGCTAGAGAGGCATGGCCTATGGAAGTAATAAGCCGAGAGGGGGGGAACCTAGAGCGTGCGGGGTTACCGCGAGGTAAAAGAGAGGGGTCAGGAAGAGGGGAAGGCTCATGCTCAGGAAGTGAAGGCTTAAGAGGAGCAAAAGGCCAAGGAAGAGTTGAGTGGGAAAAAATTGTGGGAGAAAGATTATCAAATAGAAGATCATCTTGGGAAAGAGGGAGAAAGGAGGTAGTATCTTCGGAATTTGTGACAGGAGGAGGGGCAGTTGATTGGGTGGCAGGAGTGATGGGAGCAGCCCGGGAAACTAGGGGGGTAGGAGAAGATGGAGGAGGAGGGGGGCTTGAACATGATGAGGGGAAAAATATGGGAGGATTAAGAGGAGAGGGGTGGGAAGGTGTAAGGTAAGTGAATTCAGATGGCTGAAGAGATTGAAAGGGAAGGTTTAGGGGAAGAGGGTCGTAGAGGGTGAGGGAAGGAAAGTCGGATAATGGGGGAAGAGGGGAAGGGAAGGGCATACAAGACAAGGTGTTGAGAAGTGGCGTTTCGTTGAAGGTTACTTCTCTGGTAGTGATGACGCGATGCTGAGAAGGACTCCAGATGCGGTAGGCTTTGGAATTTGGAGCGTATCCAACGAAAATGCCACGAAATGCGCGGGTGCCCAATTTGCCGTCCGATTGGAGGAGGTCTTTATACCACGTTTCACACCCAAAGATTCTAAGGTGACGTATATCTGGTTATACAAAGGACCATGCTTCCATTGGAGTAGATTTTGGTAAAGCGTTAGTGGGACAAAGATTGCGTAAGTAATTTGTGCAAACGACAGCCTATGCCCAAAATTCATAAGGCAAATTTGCAAAGTACAGCATGGAGCGTGACATGTCATGTAATGTCCGATTGTACCTTTATGCAATGCCGTTTAGTTGCGGCGTCCGAGGCGCCGTTAAATGACGCGAGATTCCATGTTGCGTGAGAAATTCAGAAAATTGGTTTGACAAAAATTCGCCACCGTTGTCACTGCGCAAGACCTTGATTCGTTTCTTGTGAAAATTTTCTGCCAACGCCTTAAATTCTTGAAATCGTGCAAAAGCGTCAGATTTATGACAGATTGGATACACATGTGAAAAACGAGTGGCGTGGTCAATGAAAGTGACAAAATAAAGGGAACCACTGTAACTACGCGTGCGCATGGGGCCACACACGTCAGTATGCACGAGTGCAAGTGGTTCAGTGATGACGGTAGTGCTAGTGGGAAATGAGTGACGCGTCATTTTTCCTTGCACGCAACCGTCACAAAAATCGAAAGATTTGTTAGCGAATGAATTTAGTCAAGTTACAAGATTTGGCAAAGTACGCAAACTTTCGCTATTTAGATGACCATATCTTAAATGCCAAAGTGGAAAACTGTCAACGCTAGCATTTAAAGCAAATATTTTTGGAATACTATAGGATTGTAGGACGTACATAGAATCTCTTGCTACGCCAAAACCTAAAGTACTATTGTCTTTTCTATCAAAAAATGTTACTCTGTCACTATCAAATTCAACTTTTAAGCCATCAGAAGTGGCGACTTTGACAGAAAATAAATTCCTAGCTAGACCAGGAACAAATAGTACGTTGCGAATGTGAAGAGACACATGAGGGACGTTTACGTCGCCAGAATGAGTGGCCAACAGAATGCGGTCGTCTCCTAAGCGAATCTGCAGAGGAGATGATAAAGGAGAAAGGTGAGTGAACCAATCGGATCGCGGTGATAGGTGGTGACTAGCACCACTATCTATTAGCCAATCGTCAGAGCTTTGAGATAGAATAGCATACCCTTGTAGAAATTGATTATCCAGAGTGACAGAATTTGAGATATGATGGGCAACATTTCCATATCCGAATTCTGGTGAGGGAGGGAGGACAAAAGGGGTAGCTACTGGAGTGGGTTAATTAGAGGGAAAATGTGGGGAGAAAGCGGTCGACCAAAGGAGGTTAACAAAGTTTGATGAGGCATAGTGCGCTGCGGCGTTAGAAGATTGTGGGAGGGATGGAGAATGGGAAAAATGATGAGGATAAAAATAATTTGGAGGGAAGGAAGGGTGTGGAGGGAGTGGGGGGGTGGGAAGAACTGGTGGTGTGGCATTGGCAACGTTGGCATTCCCTCCATTTTTAGGGGGATTGGATGCCTCGGTTGCTTTCCGCCTCGCCAATTTTTGACATTCTTCAATGACATGTCCTTTTGTTTTTCAGTAAGCGCAAAACAAACGCTGCACCCCCCCCGAGTTAGTTTTCTGATTTTCAGCAATAAAGGCATTTGCATTAGAAAGATTTAGAGTAGAGAAAGAGAGAAATTTTGACTCTTCATGCAAAAGTTTTGTACAAAGGGAGTGAAAGGGAATGGATTGGTCTAGATTGTCCAACGAGGAAATGAAAGGGGAAAAGGTTTCAGGGAGGCCTCCTAAAAGGGTAGAAGAGATGTCCTCGTCGGAGAGATGCACGCCTATAATGGTGCATTTTCCGGCCGATAATTCGACTGTGCTGATCCAATATTGCATGGATTCCGTCGGCTTTTTCATAAAGTTAAAAAACGCTCGTTTTTGAATTCGTCGAGCGGCCCATCCGGTTTGAATGTAAACTGCCTGAAGACGACTCCAAGCTTCGGCGGAAGAGGAGGCGCCACGAATAAGACGAGTGCGCTCGGTAGTAAGTGACATCACTAGGCGAGCGTGCGCATCCTCATCTTTTTGTTTCCATGTAGCTATTGCCAACTCCGTTGTAGCTTTTTCTGTTGGTGTATCAGTAGAGGAAATGATAGGAGGTTTTGAAATTCCTATAAAATGGTCCCAAATCTTCTCGTGTTTGAAAAAATGCATTGCTGAAAATGACCAATCACAGAAGTTTTGGCCATCAAACTTCTGAATACTATTAGAAGTGGCATGGCTAGGCCCATAACCTATTGGAGGTGGATTGGTGGAAGCCATGAAATTGTACACAAGAGAAAGATCAATGCATTGGAGAGAGAAATTGATTTGTATTTGGGATGATTTCATTAAGTGAGAAGAGTCACTTATATATAAGATATACAATGCTAATTACTGTGGAGTGTAAGCGCTCTACGGTGCGCTGTAACAAAGGGATCCTAGTCTAGATTCTAACAAATGTATGTAAGACAAAAGACTGGACCGTCGCCCAAAAGACTGGACCGACGGTCAAAGGACTTCTACGTAAAAAGACTAGACCGACGTATGTAACAAAAAGTACAAATGACTGGACCGACGTATGGAAGTACGGACAGGACCAAAAGTGAGACATCCGTAAAAGACGGTCAACAAGACTTGACCGACGTAAGAAAAAGTACGGACAAGACAAAAATAGCCTCACGCTAAATGTCTGCTAACAATGTCCGCTAACAAGCACCAGATATGTTTCCGAACATCCCGAATTCTCTACTTTTATTATCATCACTCAACCCTCTTAACCTTTTTTTTTCATTTTTCGACCAATACAATATGGGTCTTAAGGGCATATTGTATGTTTTGCATACAATAGGCATACTGTATGGGCCTACTTTCACCTACTTTTGAACTATGGTCGCGACTTATTTGGCCAGAAGCCTCAAAATAATGTCAGAAAACAAAACACTATTAAAGGACGTGGACTACAATCTGCCACGCCACCTTGCGCTAAATTAGTAATATTAATTATAATTTCGCATTAACACTAATAAACCCTTATGCTAATAACGATATCGATCTAAAAAAGTACATGATAGAATCGTCGTCACGTCACAGAGTACATAATGTAGCCAACAACATGTTCAGTTCCTTATGCTCCAAACTTCCAGAATTAAACATTGTACGGAAACGCTCGGCGCACTTTAGTACTAACACGGTAACACTTCTACTCATTGTTAAGTTCCCATCAGCCCCAAATGTCTTCCCTCCCTGCGTATCTTCCTCTCCCGTCACAATTTTACTCTCCACCAAAGGACTTTCTGTACTCCTATCGTACAGAACCTGTACTCCAGCTTGAAATCGTTATCTTTCTTCCCACAAGTAGTCAACTCATCTAGTCACTCCTTTTTCCACGGCCTCCTCGTTTTCCTAAAACAAAAACTTATTTTCCTCCATCCTGTTTCCCCTCCCCTCCTCCTTTCTGTTTTTCCTCTCTTCCTTCCTGTCTTTTCCCTCTCCGTCCTGCTTCTACTTTACACTCCTTCGCAACAACCGGCCCCTTCATATGCACAGCCATTTCACAACTCTAGGAATCACATCCACATTTTCCATTTTCCTCTCCCTCACTCCCCTTATACGCATCCTTGTCTTCTTCCTTTATCCTCTTGAGACGGGCGATCCACACTATCCATCAGCGCAAGTACTCATTTCCGATGTTTCGGAGAAATCCATTTGTGCTCTGCCTAAAGTTTAAAAAACATATAGTTGACAAATGCATTTATCAATCATTTATAATGCACACAATAATGATCGTTACATCACTGAATCTCACGATTCACAACTCACAAAAAATTGAAAAAACACTATTTGTTATATACATTTTTCAATGTTTCTGATGTTCTAAGACACCAAAAGCATTGAGAAACGCACATCATAGCAACTGGTCCAAACCATTCTATAAAATTGGCCCAACATACCAGTGTGAGCTCAAACTTCAAAAAAATACTGGTTCGACTTGTTTCAATTGGTAGCACCAGATATGTTTCCGAACATCCCGAATTCTGTACTTTTATTATCATCACTAACCCACAGATAAGTTTTACACTGAATTGCGATATTGAATCTACAAAACATACACTGGAATCAATGAAAATTACTAATACAGTATTCAGGTTTAGAACAACAACCAACATTCATCCACAAGGACAAGCAGAGAAGAAAACATAACACATAATTGATTGAAAAAACCGGCAACCCATGACAAGGTTTAAAAACATGTCGAATATGTTTAATTTATTCGCTACACAAATTTTAGAGTACAGAAATAGCCGGAATTACCGGCTAAAGCAGCTCCAAAATTGCCATAATTTCAACCCTTACGACAAGCTACCGCCAATATTAAAAGTACAGCACAACCTCATGACCAAATAAAAACCTTCTTTCTAGCTTATCCCTCCCTCACCCCAGATGCCGCCCTATCTCACTTCCCGCTCTCTACAAAATCTCGTTCACCCAAGAAGTACCGGCAACGGTGAGCTTAATTCCCTCATTACGACATACCTACCCAATAGAACCTCAAAGCTGCCTCAAAAAATCTACATTACAAAATGAGGCAAAATGATAAAAAAACTCGCTAATTTTTTTCCTCCCTTTCCCTATATCTTCCTTCTCTCCCTCTGTCTTCGGTTCTCTACACAATCTTCTTGGCCCACGAGATACCAGCTGCGGTAAACTGGCTCGGAAGAGGATCGAACTGGAATGTGGCGGCCAACCCCTGCGCGCCGGAAGACATGGTATAAAGTACGAATTTCTTGACTGTTGCCCCGCCCCTCAGTTTAGCGAACTCGAAGGCAAGGGCGCAAATGGGGTAAGTCGACGGTCCGGAAACATCGATAAGGTCAACGTCGTTCCATGGCAAGTTCAAAGCCCTCACAGTTCGGGGAAGGGCGGCGTAAATATCTCCACGGTCGGTGGTTCCAGCGGCAGCCACGAACTTTCCACCCAAGTTCCTGATAGCCGTGGGGAAAAGTTTGTAGGTGACAGCTCCGATTCCAGTCTGCAAGTAGCCGAGAGCGTTGGGGGTCGCGGCGAGGTACTGCCCAATTCCATTCGATCCTGACCTGTATACAACCGACCTAGAAATGCCGCTTTTCCCACTCCAGGAAGCGGAGCCGCAGACGGGGCTCTTGACGGAGGCCGGCCAGAAAGAGGACTTTGCGAGCCATCGGCAGACCACTTCGGTGGTTCCGGAGCCGTCGGATCGAGCCACGGGAATGACGTTTCCAGAGAGACCGGCCTTAATCGCGGACCAGGAGACGGTGGAGGTGTAGATTTTGGCGACTTGGTCGGTGGTCAAACGGATTCCGGAAGCCTTCTTGGTGAAGAAAGAGTACGTGGCGACAGTGAAGGGAACGCTGAGCTTGGCGGTTCCTCCGGCCTGGACGTCCTGGGAGGCTGACATTGCCACGTCGGAGAACGCCACTTGGTAGGTTTTGGCGATGAATCTGGAGATACCGGCGGAGGATCCCACCGAGGCGTAGCTTCCGTACAGAGCCTTGTTGCTCAGGCAGAGCTGCCCGACATACTGATTGAGGGAAAGAGAGGGAGAGAGAGAGGGAACAAGAATAGGTAAGAAGAGAAATTCATGAGGCAAGGACAGTTTGAACATGTACTAATAGTTAGTAGGAGGGTTCCTTTGGTCAGTTTATAAAGATATCAAAAGACAATAGAGACAGGGAGAAGAAGGGCTGGTTGAAATAGCAATGGCAAGAGCTCAATGAAGCTCAATAGCAATGGAAAGAAATGCGTCACGAAAATCCGCAACTTTAGGGCTAATCCGCAAAATGAAAATGTGATGGAGAGAGAGCAAGCGAAACAGTTGCACAGAGGAGTTGGAACAAACCTTCTCCACTGACGTTGCGCCACCGATTTTAATTGCTGCCTCGGCGCTGTTGACTGCTGCGAGAGCGACGATGGCGAGGAAAGCGACAATGGCGGCCATTGCAGCGAACCGTGAGAGAGAGTGAGAGTGGAATAAGGCGATGGGAGATGTTTAACTCGCTGTGAGTGTCGAATGACGTTGAATATTAGGCGAAAGTAAAGCTTTATAGTTCGCAAGTTCTCGCGTCAAAGGGACGTCACGTCGAAGGGCGGCGGATGGACGTTTTGGGTTTCGACCACGTGGCGGGTCTCCATAGATGCGCATTTTCGCTACGCTCCAGTAGCGTAGAGGCAAAAAGGATTGGAATCTTTTCGTTACTGTTTGTTTGTTTTGCCGGTGGAGCGCGGGCGGAGCCTGACTTATGCGGGGAAGGCTCATCTAGGTGAGTAAGGAGAACGTGACGTTATCGGAGTCCTGCGGTCGGTGTGGAGCTGCGGAAAATGAAATGATGGGCGGTACACCTTTTGCGGACAGATGTAAATCTGATTTTCTGTCGTGTATGTAACTTTTAGGAAAGCGTCCAAAAGTTCTCCTTGACTTATTCGGCAAACGCTTAACGTTTATTTCCCGGCAGCGAAAGAGTGTTCAGCCTGTTTGCACGGAATTAGAAAAAGGCCAAAGCATTGTGAATGGCTACAGTTCACCGTGAATGCGGGAATACACGGAATGGGGAATCTTTGTCATCCTCAGTGCGAAAATTTTTGTCGTTTTTGCGGCTGGTCCTCCATCGGCATATGTGGGAAACGAGGCACTTGGTCGAATAAATAAGGGCGTGTTTCCATGAAACCGAAACTTTGAAACGTTACCTTGGATTTTGGCGCAGATTTTACGGTGTACTTTTCAAAGTGTGTCTATGTCAATCGTTACTTGCGCCTTCATTACTTCAAATATGTGACAGCTGTAGATGTCACCAATATCTTGCGACACCTGCAGACGCCAACAAACTGCTGACATTTGAAGACGCCAACGAGCTCCTGACATTTGTACACGCCCGCACGTGGACAACATAAGCAATCGCCTACATCTACAAATGGACTGTACTGTAGTGAAAGTGACATTAAATGTTCAGCGTAACATTGTAGACGTCGGGCTTTCTTTCACTCCCATGTGCGTAGTTCTGGCGGATCCTGTCCGGCTGCCTGTTGCCATTTTCTACGCTTTTCCATTTAACGCAAAAGGTCACTACACCGCTGTAATCTCCGCAGACCCCTGGTGGAGAGAAATTGCGTACAACAAAACAAAGAAACCATAGTTCAAAAGTAGGCGTTTTTATGGCAGGCCTTTGGTAGGCACACAAAACTTGGCACAAAACTCGCGCAGAGTAGGCATACTGTATGTGTGTGCGTTGTGCACATTCTTGTACGAACGTACGAATCTGACGTATTATCATAGTACAACGCACGCCGCCGGACATTTTTTTTAGCAAACTGACACGGCGTAGGATGACATTCCGCGGAAAAAAAAACCTGGAAAAAAAACGCGGACGTAAGTCCTATCGTAAGTTGTGTTATGGGCTTTTCATAGTAGGATTTTAATGTTAGAACAAGTGAAAATTGGGAAGAGAAATAAGAGGTAGTGATAGTGAGACGAGGATTTGACATAAAATTGGAATATGTAGAACTCCAAAATAAAAAGCGCAGTCGGACGTAACCGGGTCCGCAAAAGTACGTTCGGCGCAATTATTTTATTTTATTTTATTTTAATAATAATTTATTTATTTTCCCCCGTTGGCGAAGGTCTTAGCTACCAGATGCGACAAAAAAATCGTATATTTACTGTTAAAGAAACGGACCGAAAACGTGACGGTTTTAGTGTTGAACTAAAGAAAAAAAGAAAGAAAAGAAAAAGAAAAAGAGAGAGAGAGAAAGAGAGGAATTCATGAACTGATGTACTTTCCATCCAAAATAGCGCTGGATATTTTAAAAAGAAAAAAAATACAAAAATAAGAAACACACATTAAGCCTAACATTCCTTCTTTTCCAATTGTTTTTCCAAAAAAAATGCATAATTCACACTATTAAGAAAGCGATTTCCAACAAAAAAAGGGTTCAAAATTAGAGAGTATCTTTTACCTTTTACGCCTTTCACAAAAGAAAAATCGTTCTTCACTTTATGAGCTGTCACAATTGTCGTATTCTCATGACGTGGATAAACACTAAATTTGGTTATCTTAGCTTCGGGTCCCTTTAGAAAAGGCATCCCTTTCCCCGCCGATGTGGGTTTATCACTATCTGCAGAGACCAATGAGCGGTCAGCAATCAGCCACGTGGCACAAACGACAAAATACACAAAAAAGCGGAGAAGCACCCGAAGGTCGGCCATGGGAGCCAACGGGAAGAAGACGACAAGAATTCTTTTTTCTACCTATTTATTTTCTTTATTTAATTTCTTTTAAAGTCTTTAGGATTGAAGTTTTCGACTGGAATTATAGGAGCGGAGTTGCTGATACTAGACGACAAAATAATGTCGCGCACAAACGACAAAGAGCTTAGCTCCAATCAGCGCACTTTTGTCGCACTCTTCGCACAAAGTCGGAGTCGTAGGTTAGGACCGACCAATAGGAAGGCTCCGAGCGACGACCGGGATTCGGTTTTCGGCCAATCAGCGCACAGCGCGACCGAAAGCAACAATTGAGAAAAGTTACGGGAAAAAAAACAAAAAAACATTTGAGATTTTTTTTTTTAATGCGATTTTACGCGTCTCGAACGTTTTTTTTGGACCGACTTCCAGATCTGGACGAATCGTGTACTTTTGCGCGACCTTGAAAAAAAGTTTTTAGAGTTTTTTGAGGGTTTTTGGGTTTTTAGAGTTTTTAGGGTTTTTACTTTTTAGGGTTTGGAGGTTTTTAGGGTTTTTTCAGGAGCAATTTTCGTGAACCGTGTCTTGTAGCTTTTTAATTTAGGGTAATTTGCACCCATTAAAAAATTAATGGCCCGCTCGATTTGCCGCGGCTGTCGTATTCTTGGAGCTTGTCAGATTTTTTGTCATTTTCTGTCAGTTTTTGACAGTTTTTGAGGATTGTCAGTTTTTGTCGGTTTTTGAGGAACCAATCGCATTTCGTTGTACAAGTTGACGTCTTTCCGAAAATTGCGCTGAGGGTAAAAAAAAATAACTTTTTAGTTTTAGCTGGTGGAGTACGGCCTCAGGAGGGTGGTACCGTACTGTACTTTGTCCCTTGCTGACACGACCTGATGGAATAGTAATCAAATTTCATGCTAATTAACGTGTCCGTACACCTGTTCGTACGATTATTGGCAAAGCTTGACGGACAAGATTCGTTAGTCCCAGTAGGGTTGGGCTAGGCCCATTTTTGTGTACGGAAAAGTGTACGGACAAGTAAATTGGCAAGATATTTTAATAACTATACCATCAGGTCGTGTCAGTAAGGGACAAAGTACGGTACGGTACCACTTGCCTGAGACCGTACCTCCACCAGCTAAAAACAAAAAGTGAGGTTCTTCACAATACAGTACTGCCAGCCGTACTAATTCGTGACATTACGTACCATAGTTCAAAAGTAGGCGTTTTTATCGTTGGCCTTTGGTAGGCGCACAAAACTTGGCACAAAACTCGCATAGAGTAAGCATACTGTATGTGTGTGCGTTGTGCACACTCTTGTATGAACGTACGAATCTGACGTATCATCATAGTACAGCGCACGCCGCAGGACGATTTTTTTTAGCAAACTGACACGGCGTAGGATGACATTCCGCGGAAAAAAAAACCTGGAAAAAAAAAAAAAAACGCGGACGTAAGTCCTATCGTAAGTTGTGTTATGGGCTTTTCATGTGATCTTCTTAGATCGCTACTTTGATCAGCGAACGTCCGATCGTCCATACCTCACAGTTTAAATAAAAAATACCTCAAAACTCACGGAAAAATAAAAATTTGTCTGAATGTTTTTCAAAATTTAGACATGACATTTAATTCTCTATCAATCGATGTGCAACTAAACCCTGTTACTTTTATTTTTCATTTTGCGACCAATACAATATGGGTCTTAAGACCATATTGTATGTTTTGCGTACAATAGGCATATTGTATGGGCCTACTTTCACCTAGTTTTGAACTATGAAACCAACACATTGTTTCCAAACGGACAAACAACTTTTATTTCGTGTACTCTCCCAACTGCAAAAAAAAAATCGAAAACGTTTGACACGTCCAATCCAAGTTTTCTATTCGTCAATAGTGTCATGCCAAATCCTGTCAACCGAAATCAAACTGCATTTAACCGCATTTAAATGGCATGGAAACAGTCCGTAAAAACTAACGCCACACTAACTTGTATTTTGGTATGTTTCGGTGGCGACAGGACCTTACAGATTTCGTTGACGCCGTGAAACCCGCGGACAGATTGGATTTTGTACGCGAAGTCGTCACGCAACGTGGAACCCGCGAACATATTGAAGTCCATACGCCTATTCGTTAGGCGCCGGAATTTCCGCGATCCAATTTGAGTTGAAGTTCGTACTATATGCGTACCGAAACGTCGACTTGAAAGTATGTTAGGACCAGCGCGAATTCGAACACGCATCATCGGCCGCCAAGGACGCAGCCGAAAGGACGAACGAGATTCAAATTGCGCACCGCGACGCGATTGACCCATTTTAAGTCGTGGACCCTTGGAGATCTCACGCATTCACATGTAGCTTAGGAAGGATTTTCATCCTTACGTTGTAGATTTTGTAACGGAAGGCATAGGATTCTGGTCGCCTATTGGCCAGAATCCAAACTAGGCGCAGACGACTACATAGAACGCATGTATGTATAGTAGGTTAGACGCTTAGCTGTAGACTTTGTACTAAATGAATTTTAGGTGAATTCTGTGCTCACAATTTCAAGAGCACAAGAATTCTTTTTCGAGGATTTAACCTTTGCTTTCATTATTTTCTTGTGGAATTGTTAGATAAGTTTTAGTGACTATTTTCTCTTGTCATTAAGCGTTCTCATGCCTAGCTCACACACACCTTTCTTTATAATCTGCCTTGCAATTTAATCCATGCGGCTCACGCCGAAGACTAACTGGTTTCCCTTCACTTCTAATCTCGCCCTATCAACTGGATTGCTGCTCAGCCTTCTCTCTCATGCTATTGCTGAACCTTAGATTGTGTTGAAATTGATAGATTTCTAGAGTATTTTCTAGGTTTAATATGTTAGTATAAAAAGAAAAAGGACAGACAGCCTGCCTCCACCTCCTCTCTCTAACCCTTATACTTGTTGTAGTCACTGAAGGATAGAGAGGGTGGTTGATCCATGGTTGCCTTAGTCTAACAGGCATTTATTTTTAGTAGGTTACTCTAAAATTATACATGACGGACCCGGGATTTGATCGCGGTACCTACCGGTCGTCAGGTTGACCGACAACGGTCAGCTTTATCCAATTAGACAAGGACCAATGCTAAATGCTATAGTATGTGATAGATATATATACATTTAGAAAGGAACAAATTTATTTAACTAAAACTGGATACGGCGTGCATAGATGCAGTTTTATTAAAGTACGAAGTACGACATCATTTCTAATACGAATACCACGCATGTTTTTGGCAACGAAACAAATAACGCGCAAGTATTTATAACGACTACGATTGTGTCTCATTGCAAATCCGACGGCGCACATCATCGCCAAAATCCCACAGTGGTCACATTGGCATTTTGTGACGTGGCATGACCTGGAGCCACGTGGAGAGATGACATTCGGTCATAGGAATTCCGAGGAATGTACGGACGAGTAAAAAGCAGACTAGCGTCAGCTTAATAACTTTGTCGCACATAGGCCGTACACAAGGTACACCGACACTAGTACTTTTTGGTACAGTACAGTAATCTGATTGGTCCGTACTTCCGTAGATAGAAATTATTAGAGGGAATCAGGACTTAGAAAATTTTGGTAGGTAGTCACCTCTCCCTTTCAGAGTTTGTACAAATTGGCATTTTTACTGCCTCATAACTTATCGCTTGGTTGGGCGTTTTCAGAGATTCTTTTTTCTACGAACTCAGGGGAGTCCAGGCTGCACAAGGGTGCATACAAATTGTCAGCCTGATTACTTGGGCAGCAGTGGCTGTGGCTTAAAGTGGGCTAGTTAATTACTATCTAGAGGCTTCCTGTATTCTGTAGTCCAATAGAGGACACATAATTGCAGGTTATGGGCCCACCCTCTAGGGTGCCCACCTTCAATGGATCTTGGTTCATCTATTGGGAAGCCATGATGATGGGAGCCTTGTGCGAAAAACGATACTCTGGTATCGTTAGTGGACAAGTGAAACGTCCACCTTCGGGAATTCCTCTGGGTTTTGGAGGAGGAAGGTTTTCTGCAGCAGATACTGCTTCCGCGGAGGAGGTTGATGATGGGGACAACAGTATATCCGAAACAGGGGAAGGGAAGGAGACACCACTCACCCCTATTGCCATGGCACCAGGATCGGCGGCCGTGAAGACCGTGGAGAACGATAATCAAACGTGGGAAGACGTAAACATGGCTGCCAAGAACTTCATTCTAAGACACCTCACCCAAGGTTTGGCCACCCCTCACCTTCATATTTACAAGGCTGAGGAGCTATGGGAGAGTTTGGTGTAAATCTATAGAGCTGGAACTATTCAGGAGCTCCAGTTGGCTGAGCAAAAGCTAGCTAGTTACACTTACAAACGAGGAAAGATGTTAGATTATTGTAATGATCTTTCTTCTCTGTATATGGAGATGGAAAGTGCCGGGTGGACAGGTACAATGAAAATGAAAGTTAAGACTCTTATCATAAAGTTACCAGATGAGTTTGAGAACATAGTGTACCCAGTACAGAGAATGCCTGATAGTTCATGGAAATGGAACATAGTGGTCAGGATGATACTTGTTCAGGAAAACACAATGAAGATTAGGAGAGGAGGAAAGAGCATTCAAGCTCTAGCAGCAGGAGGGGACCGATGGGGGAAGGACCCAAAGAAACCTTACAACGGGGAAAGAGATCAGTTTGGAGCACGAAGGCCCCCAAAGGGTCTTTGTCATTTTTGCAAAAAACCATGACACTTCATCGCAGACTGTGTCAAGCTCTCGGAGCTGAGGCTCGAAGAAAACTGTAGAGGGGGTTATTCGAGAGGGAAGAAAAAGGCACTTGTGGTTACAAAAGTGACAGGAGAGACCGAGGATGAGTCCTCTGAGGAGGAAGGGGAACTTCTGCTTGACGAGAGTCTGGAGGAGAAGGAGAGCCCTCGAGACAGAAGTGTGCCCTTGGAGCAATTCGAGAAGCTCCACAAGAAAGATGGATCATCGACTCAGGTGCATCCTTACATATATGTCGTGATAAAGAACTCTTCACTAAACTAAGAAAGATCCTTATTGTAGAGATAGAGTATGGGGATGGGAGAGTGGTTACCACAGATCTAGTGGGATCAGTAGATCTGAAGGTCTTAGTGGATGGTAAGACTTCTATACTTACATTCAGAGATGTACTCTACAATCCTCAGCTGAGTAAAAATCTTGTCTCTACGTCTGTGCTAGATGACAAAGAGTTTGATACCTTCACAAGAAAGGGAGTCTTTACAGCTAAGTATGGGGATGAAGTTTACTTCACGGCAGATAAGGGTAGCCAAGGAATGTTTAGGCTTAACCTGAGTGATGAAAAGAAAAATGCTTATTATGTTGGTGTCCCTAAGTTGATGATTTGGCATAAGCGGTTGGGGCATGTGCATTTTGATAAGTTGAGGGAAATGAAAAAGCTTGGGGTAGTAGAAGGCATTCAATTTGGGGATAATGAAATGATGAATGATTGTAGGGGATGTGCTCAAGGTAAGGCTCATAGACTTCCCTTTCCCAAAGCCGCCACATATAGAGGTGAGAAAGTGTTAGATTTGGTACACACATATATTTGGGGACTTGCAAAAGTACCTTCGGTTGGAGAAAAGAGGTTTATGATGATAATAACTGATGATTGGTCTAGATACTCTAGAGTCTACTTTCTGAAAAATAAGTTGAATCATCAACTTACTTCAAAGAATATAAAGCTTGGAGTGTGAAGTTGCATGAAACCCCCATTAAGAGGATAAGGAGTGATTTACCTCTAACCAGTTTGAGGACTATCTGAGAGATGAGGGAGTGCAACACCAGAAAACTGTACCATATAACTCAGAACAAAATGGGGTAGCTGAGAGGTTGAATAGAACACTTGGAGATAGTGCATGCAGTATGTTGGCAGACAAGAAAATAGGAAAGAGATTTTGGGCAGAAGCAATGAGCTGTGCCAACTACATTAAGAATAAAGTCCTTACCTCAGCTGTAAAGGGAGTGACACCTTATGAGAGATGGGTTGGAAGGAAACCACATATATCACACCTTAAAGTATTCGGTAGCCAAGTTTAGAGTCTTGACACAGATAGGAAAAACTGGAAACTAGATGTTAAGGGAAAACCTGGATACTTTGTGGGATATGATGAGGATGTTAAGGGATATAGAGTCTATGAATTATTAAAGAAAGATATCATTCTGGTCAAACACTTAGTTGTCATGGATGAAGGGAAGTCATTTGACCCGTTCAAATATACAAAGAAGATAAAAATCAGATTTGAGTCTGAAAGTGAGGAGAACTCGATCGTTCCCGAAAGGGACACGAGTGAAACCGTGATTGCAAATTCAGGGGAGATCTAAGATACATGAGACTCACAGGAAACCTCACATACTCTTATGGACTTCGAGGAGATAGAAGAAGCGGGACAAGAACCGGCTTCCATGGACAGGGGAGCCGATGAGACAGTGAGAAGAAATCTAAGACTTCCATCCATTACAGCTTCGCAGTTTGAGGGAGGAAGGAGGAGCAGCAAAATGATACAAGAAAAACAAGCTGCTCATAAGGTAACTAAGCTATCTCACCCAGATCAGCCTCAGTCTTACTCGGAGGCAGTGAATAGTCCAGAGAAAGAAAGATGGATTAGAGCCATAAATGATGAGATGGCTTCTATCATGGAAGCAATACTTGGGAATTAGCGGATTGTCCTCTAGACATAAAACCTATTGGGTGTAAATGGGTATTTAAACTAAAACTGAACCCTGATAATACCATTGAGAGATATAAGGCTCGATTGGTAGCAAAGGGGTTCACTCAAAAAGAGAGGATTGACTACGAGGAGACCTTTGCTCCATTTGTTTAGTTTCCCTCAGTAAGGATACTCCTCAGTCTAGCAGCAGCGGAAGACATGGAAATCCACCAGATGGACATTAAGACAACTTTTCTTAATGATGAGTTAGAGGAAGAAAATTTCATGAGGCAAACCGAGGGGTTCGTGGAAGAAAGAGAAGAGAGCAAAGTCTGCAGGCTCATAAAATCCTTAAATGGACTGAAGCAGGCTCCCCGACAGTGGAATAAGAAACTAGATGAGTTTCTCACCGATCTGGGATATATCGAGATCAGCTCTGACCATTCTATCTATATGTTTGAAGATGAGAATGGTGTCATTTTTATTGCAATTTATGTGGATGATCTGCTTGTGTTGAGTAAGTCTTTGGAGAAGATCAATAGGCTGAAGAAAGATCTTAGGGGCAGATTTGATATATATGATTTTGGGGAGGCAAAATATATTTTGTCTATCCAAATGGAGAGAGACAGGGGGAAGAAGATTATCAGACTTACTCAGAAAGAAGCAATAGGTAATATGCTTGAGAAATTCCAGATGGAAAATGCTAACAGTTGTACCACTCCCATGGACTTGAAAAAAGTAAGTGATGGGAGTGTAGAAGGAGTGATGATCTTATACGATCAGATGAGTCTAGAGGAGAGAGAGTTTATGAAGTCTATCCCTTATAGACAGGTCGTAGGAAGTTTAATCTACTTTATGAACTGTACCAGGTCGGACATAGCGGCAGCAGTAGGAGTACTCAGTAGGAGTCTTAATGATCCTAGAAAGAGAGACTGGGAGGCAGCCAAGAGAGTCATGAGATATCTGGTAGGAACCAGAGAATTATGGTTGCATTTGGGAGGGGAGCACACTAGTATCACCACTTGGAGTGATGCCAGTTATGGGGATGCACCTATGAGAAGATGCACTTCTGGATATGTTTTTTATGTGGGGGAAGGTGCTTGCTGTTGGAGCAGTAAGCAACAAAAAGTGGTTGCTCATTCTACTATGGAGTCTGAGTATATGGCGTATTGTTCTGCTGTAAAAAAACTAATGTGGGTGAAATCATTATTGCAAGAACTGGGATATATCAAGGAGGGAGTGCATGAAATCTTTTGCGATAATCAAGTTGCAATCGCAATCGCAGCCAATCCAAAACACCATTTCAAAGCAGAACATATGGACATAAGATTAAGCTTCGTAAGAGAAAAAGTTGAAAATAAAATTTTAAATCTTGTGTATAGACCTGATGAAGAAATGGTGGCTGACATGATGACTAAACCAATGCCCTCTCCTAAATTAAAACATTTTTCGGGAAAAATGCGGGTTGAAAGAAAAATTAAAATTAGACTAGAAAATAAGGAGAGTGTTGAAATTGATAGATTTCTATAGTATTTTCTAGGTTTAATACGTTAGTATAAAAAGAAAAAGGACAAACAGCCTGCCTACACCTCCTCTCTCTAACCCCCATACTTGTTGTAGGCACTGAAGGATAGAGAGGGTGGTTGATCCATGGCTGCCCTAGTCCAACAGGCAATTATTTTTAGTAGGTTACTCTAAAAATATACATGACGGACACGGGATTTGATCCCGGTACCTACCGGTCGTCAGTTTGACCGACAGCGGTCAGCTTCTTCCAATTAGACAAGGACCAATGCTAAATGCTATAGTATGTGATAGATATATATATACATTTAGAAAAGAACAAATTCATTTAACTAAAACTGGATACGGCGTGCATAGATACAGTTTTATTAAAGTAAGAAGTACGACATCATTTCTAAAACGAATACCACGCATGTTTTTGGCAACGAAACAAATATCGCGCAAGTATTTATAACGGCTACGATTACGTCCCATTGCGAATCCGACGGCGCACATCATCGCCGAAATCCCGAAGTGGTCACCTTGGCGTTTTGTGACGTGGCATGACCTGGAGCCACGTGGATAGATGACATTCGGTCATAGGAATTCCGAGGAAATCGCAAAAAAGCAAACCGCGTCCGCAATAGCCTTGTCGTATAGGCCCAAAAGGTACCCGACACTAGTACTTTTTGGTACAGTACAGTAATCTGATTGGTGCGTACTTCAGTAGATAGAAGTTATTAGAGGGAATCAGGACTTAGAAAATTTTGGTAGGTAGTCACCTCTCCCTTTGAGTTTGTACAAATCGACATTTTTACTGCCTCATAACTTATCGCCTGGTTGGGCATTTTCAAAGATTCTTTTTCCTACGGACTCAGGGGAGTCCAGGGTGCACAGGGGTGCATACAGATTGTCAGCGTGATTACTAGGGTAGCAGTGGCTGTGGCTTAAAGTGGGCTAGTTAATAACTATCTAGAGGCTTCCTTTATTCTGTAGTCTAATAGACGACACAAAATTGCAGATTGTGATTGGACAGTATTGGGTTTGCTTGTGTGGTTTTGCTTTAGGGTTACCTTTCCTTTATTTATTCCATGGTCTGGCCGAATCTGGTTATCTCAGATTCGCTTGTTGTTTGTTGATTTCCAGCTTATGTGTGTTGAGATTTAGGTGAAGTCTTTATTAATCGAACTCTTGTAAGGAATATAAACAAGTGGCTATCCGTTGGCTTAATATCCCTGTGCTCTTAAAATTGTGTGTCTTGCTCTATTTTTTGCAATTTTTGACATTTTCAGTGTGGTTGTATTTTCTGCAATTTTACATTGATAGTTTTTGTATATTCTCGGCAATTTAAAATTGCACTTTTTCTCTATTTTCTCCGATTTTAATTTGATATTATTTTTGGGTGTTTGTGCAACTTGATAATAGATCTTGGCATTTTGGAATATTCTTCTAAGTTGTACTTGTTTGTTGAAAAAAAAAAAACTAAAGAAAAAAAATCTATAACTAGTTTTACAATTTTAATTATTGTTTGCTTGTTAGTTGACATAATTATATCATTAACCAGTTTTTCGACCAAGCATGTACTACACTAATTTGGGTATTTGGGGTTTTCTTGTTAGCTTTTGTTGTGAAAGGCATCGATCTTTCACATTGTGACATACCTCACCAAGCAAAGGAGATGGTGGAGCTGATTCGTTTTTTGGGAGCTCTGCAAAACTCTGGTTGGAGCGAACAACCACAGTTCACCCTTGGCAATCACTTGGTTGCTAAGAGTGGTTTGTAAGTTTACTATGCGTTGCGGGTGCAGGCGCATGTCGAGATAGCTGTTGATCGTCTAAAGGGTACGTCAGTGGATTGGGTCCAACCGGACCTAATTGTATTGAGCATCTGCATTGTCCACGCTTTCTATGCTTGCCATCTGGCCGTGAGTGGCCTTGTGTTATTTTTGTTGTATGTATGGCGTGGAATTTCTTGGTTAGTTTTGGTCGTTGGTGGCCTTGGATAGAAATATTTTCTGACTTTGGAGCTTTAGATCTGCACCTCCGGGTGCTTGTTTAGCAGTTTTCTGCCTCTATAGATCTGGCCTTTCGGCCTTGCCCACTCGTTTGCAGGGTAGAGGTTTCGGTTAAAGCGACTTCTTGATTAGATCTGGCCATCGTGGTCATGTTAGAGACTTTTTGAGATTGTTGCCCACGTGTGTGGTATGGTTTGGCATTTGTTGCACCTCGTATAGGGCGTATACATTAGTGGATTAGTTTGTTATCTCAATCATTTTTATGCCCACTGATTGGGATAATCTTGATTACTCATACGGATCTACACGTAGTGGTGGAACCTTCCTTTCATCAAATTCGATCAATCAAATTTATGGAATTCGGTTCCTTTGATGCTAAGCCCTTTAATTGAATCTAAAGCGTCCTCTACTCGTTCAGATTTAACGACCGTGTCATCTTTGTCATCCATTATATCCACGCTATCTGTGGAAGAGGTTGATAACGAAAGAGAACCCGATTCAGAGTTCCTTTTTTTTTTGTCTTCGTTAGCACCGATTCAGGCTTTGAATTCGGCTAACTTATCTCTTTCGATGGCCTCCACATCGGAGGGTACTCTTGGTAAAATTCAATTCTGCTTTTCCGGAATGAAGGATACTATGAGTTTATCTCATTTTCGAATGTTATTTGATGCTGAAATGCCAGATCTAGCTTTTCGTTATCACGATAAATTTGACATCCGTGTCTCTTTTTTCCCTTCTCGGGCTTTACCTTCGCGGTTCCGCCCTTACCTCACATTCCCGTAAGTATGAAGGCATACTTGCGATGACCGAATATTCCCCACTATTTGTTGGTACGCTTGAGGTTGTAGGTCAAGCAGAAATTCCTTATAAAGCTGCTATTCTCGAGGTCTTAGATGCACACGACAATATACTTTATCCTGCTGTTGCAGAGGTTCCCCATCAATATGCCATTGCAGCACGAGCAACTGTCCGGCTCATCCTGGGATCAACGTACCATTACGATATCCTCTCACCGTAATGTTTAATTTGCTACAAGAGGAGTATCGCATGCAAAATCTTGACCAAGTAAAGGAATTAATGAATTTTGAGCGTAAACCGGGCGAAACTGCCCCCGCTTTACGAGCCCACATGAAGACCTTGCAAGAAGCGTTACCCGATCTAATATCAGATGCTGAAGATGTCCTGAATTTCGTTGGAGGGTTTCCTTTCTAGTCAAAGAAATTTATTCAAAGCCATCTTACCCAAACATACGGTTTCAAATTTACTTTCCACCAAGCAGCTCAATACGCCGTAGAATACGAGATGAAAAATTGTTGGTGGGAGGCCCACGATCGACCAAAAGCCCCTCAAAAAGAACCTAACCCTTTCAATTCACCAAATCCTCGTAACTTGGGGCCAAATAATCATCCACCAAGGGTCATAGCCATGGGAACCCCACCAAATCAATCATCCAATCGGATTTGTTTCCAATGTGGTAAGACCGGGCATGATGCTCGGATGTGTCCAGATAAATCTACGACTTGTACCCAATGCAAACAGACCGACCACTTTGCGTATCGTTGTCACATCAAAAACCTTGAATTTTCATATCAAAATCAGATTCGAAACAGTGCACTCCCGGCTATATCTGCCAGAGTAGTCCAACCGGTGCCGGTTAAAGAGACATAAAAAACTCTCCACCTAAGGTGTCTCGGAGAGAAAAGAGAGAGAGGAAATGCAAACTCAAATGGCCGCTATGATCAAAGACCAATTTGCAGCCTTCATGGCTCAAATGAAACCGCCAACTCACCTAACTGGTATGGCCCGTACAGTTGTCCACCTTCCAACGCTAGCTGGTCGAGTTTTACAAGATTCAACCATCCAAAAGCGAGCAACCACGTTTGAAAAGGGGAGAGTTGATCATAATCGCGAAGGTAAACAGTCTAGCATGCGTCTTCCATTATCATTCTCTAAAGAGATAGAAACTAACTTGCCAGAAACAACTTCCACCATAACGGCGGAAGCACTCACCATTCTTGACCGCTCTATTCACGACAGTCATAGGGTTAAAGAAAGATTGTGCATTTTATCTACTTTGATTTCCGATTGTCCCAACCCTAAAACTACCGTCACATCCATCCCATATGCAACATTACAGGCTTTACAAATGAACCGCAATCTTGACGCTCTTAGACCTATCTTTACCAACGAGCGTAGCTCACTTGACCCACACATCAAGTTTTTTGATAATTGGAAGGGTGCATTTTCAGTCAATGTTGTCACACCGTCCTTACCACTTATGGACACCGGTGCAAAACAAGTCATTTTGGGGTTATCTTTTGCACTTAAACTAGGTCTGGTAGCTAATAAACTTCAGTCCACCACCACACGCATACTCACCTCAGCGGGAACTACCGAACCAATACTCAGTTGACACTGACCCTTTAGCTCGGAAAGTCCAAACTCATCAATGTAATCTGTTACACAGACAATATCCATATCTTTTCCCCAAATCTGCCTTTGCTCACATGCATACAGCCTTACCTCAAGATATTCGTTTGATAGGCAATCAACAACTTCTCGATGTGGAACCAATCGATCTTCTCTTTGCCGGTTGGGAGTGTCAATGAATGTCACAAGCAGGCTAAGGTCTCGGCTTAGTTGATCCTCACACTAAATTATTCTTTAAATTACTTCGTATCATGCATTTTCTGCAAGCATTAGATCGACCATTGGGATATATTTTGGAAAACGTGCAGCCTATAACGATCCACGACCTACAGTGTTAGCTGATTACAAGCGGATAGAAGCACTAATTGGTCCTCCTTTTATCATTGATGTCGCTCGTCACGGGTCCTTAGCTCATAGGGTCCGATCTAAATGTACCAACTTGATTGATATTGGTCCCCTTAGAGAAGGAAATCTTTTTGTCAGACCCCTTTTTACAGATATTCAGACCGCACTTTTGCCTTTTCATAAAGTCCAAACATGTCTTCTGCTTGATCACCCACCGAATTACAACATTAAGGTTTTGGGTCAACCACTCAAAGTTCTCCTCACTCTAGTGTCTTATCCACACTCTCACGCTTTCTCCAGCGATGGGCTCGACCTGCTCAGAAATATTCACACAGCCGGCCTAGATGAGCCTACAGCCACAGAACGGAAACACCTTATGCATTTCCTTCCCAACACTACGGCTGCCTATGGTCTCACAGAACGGTAGTGCTGCACCCTTTTAGGTCGTGTCATGGACCCTCAATCCCTCTCATTTATCTTAAGGCCTCGAATTTACAGCAGGTCGTTACACACAAACCCATCTGTCTCAACCAGCTGGGGGGGGAATGTATCATCAATTTCTAAACACATACTTGCACGATCCCCTATCACCCTTAGAGAGACACCTTCTCAATTTTTCCTCTTTCTATCCCCTATAAAACCTTCTCCAGATGTCACAATCTACGACTTCCTGAATCCTAGTCACATGTCATGGTCCATTCCAGCATATAGTGCTGCCCAATCTGCTCCCTCTAGTCATATTTCAACGCCTCCTCACTGGACCGCAGCCTTTCCTACTCCCAGCTAGCACTATTGGGTAAACTGCTTACAGGAAACACCGATTGTTTACTCATTGGGTCAGTCACTTATCGCGAATGAACATCTAGCTTTTGCACAAGCAATGGAAGCGATAACGATTAAAGGTTTAGAAAACCCTAAATGGAAATTTGGCTGTAATCTCTCTCAATCTGAACATGATCTACTGAACAAAGTCATTCTCCAGAATATCGACTCTTTTGCTTTCTCTATGAACGATCTTAGTCACCATACCACCTATAAAATGTTTATAGATCTCGAAGACGATCGTCCCATTTTCAAGCCAAAACACACCTTATCCAAGACAAAATGGGAATTAGTGGACCAACGTTGCGCTGAATTGGAGAAAGTTGGCCTCATTTATCGGTCGGACTCTACTTTTGCAACACCCACTGTCATGCCCCGAAAAAATGATGCCGAAAGAAAATTTACTGATCGCTGAATGTGCAGCGATTATCGTGAACTCAATGTTAAAACTATGTAAGATTGACATCCGATTCCATTTGCCGAAGAAATATTTGATCATGTAGGGGGCGCTAAATATTTTAGTATTCTTGATTTGCGACAAGGTTTTAACCAGATTGAAATAGAGGAAAAAGATAGGCATAAAACCGCCTTTTGGGGTAGTGATGGTTGTTGGGAATGGTGCGTGATACCTTTTGGACTTAAAAACGACCCCGCAGTTTTTCAAAAAGTAATGGATTCATTTTGAAGTGGTTGTAAGTTTGCGCGATGTTACATTGATGACCTAATTATCGCATCTGCCACAATCGAGGATGAAGCAACTCATATCGAATGGGTCCTGACTGAACTGAAAAAGGTTGGATTAAAATGTCATCCAGCTAAATGTACTTTCGGGTCCGAGGGTGTGCGTTACCTTGGACATTTCATTTCCTTCAAGGGAATCACACCACTTGAAGCAAAATCGAGGCTATCAGCAAACTACCAACCCCCGCGGATCTCACAAGTCTTCGAGCCTTTCTGGGACTAACTAATTATTATCGCAGGTTTGTCCCTAGTTTCAGCACTATCGCGTCACCATTAAACGATCTGCTCAAGAAAGAGGTTCCTTTTGTATGGGGACCTGAGGTCCCTTTTGTATGGGGACCTGATCAGATTTTAAGTTTTCAGAAGTTGAAAGATGCCCTCTGTAGTGCTCCCATCCTCCGACCTCCTAATCACAAATTACCTTTCTACATACAAACAGACTTTGGAAAGCTTAGCATTGCGACCATCTTAACTCAGCGAGAACTAACAGGAGAAGAATAAGCGGAAGAAATAATCGTACAGAGTCAAATTACACTAGTTATAAAGAAGAATGTCTTGCAGCAGTTTGGGGTATTGTACACTTTCGTCACTACCTTTACGGAAAACCGTTTACACTCCTAACCCACCACCAACCTTTACATTGGCTGATGACAAACGATAAATCGTCAGGAAAATTAGCGCGATGGGCATTAATTTTACAAGAATACGATGTGAAGATAATTTACCCTAGGATTACTTAGTCTGAATTTAAACGGCATTTCCCGAAATCCTCTGCCATGGACCACAGACAACGGGGTCCGGCAAGACTTTGATGACGATGACGTAGCGACAATCTCAGCAGGGTTTTATATTACACATTCCTTAGCCTCGCTGCCCAACTCCCGTTCTGCCCCAGATCTATGGCGGGACGGAGCACTAATTCTTTTCCTCTCCTCACAAACTTTCCGACCGGGCACTACATCTAAAGAGGAGGAAAGAGTAAAGAAATGAGCTTCAAATTATCTGTGGTTAGGTGGATCGCTAGTTCGATTGTTAGCGACGGTAGTCATAGACACGTGCCTCGTCCTACGGAGCGTCTCTCGCTGATCGAACAATTTCACACTAAGCTTGGTCACTATGGGACCAAACGCACCTTAATCCTGCTGCAGGGACGCTATTGGTGGTATGGGATGCAATCTGATGTCGCATCGGTATTGCACAAGTGTGCAATATGTGATCTTCTGCGTACCTCTTTCAGCAACCGGCAGACTACCCTCCAACCGCTACCTATCACGGGGTTATTTTACCGCTGGTTTGGCAGATCCCTTTCCCATATTTCGGAGGGGGAAACAATATATAATGATCATGATTGAAAATTTTAGCAAATGGGTTGAAGTAGTGGCGTTACCACACAAAACGGCAAAGCTCACCACCGGAGCTTTTAAAGAACATGACTTTATGAGATACGGGGCTTCAGCCGAAGTCCTCACAGATCAAGAGACAGAATTCCGCGGGGAATTCCAAAAAATGTTAGATAATGCGCTCATAGACCACCGTCGAACCAGCCGAGATCATCCACATGCTGATGGATTGGCGGAACGAGCAGTTCAAACTTTCAAGCGAGCATTACGCAAGCACTGCTTGGAGAATCATATTACAGTATGGGACGAGTCCCTTGGTTACATTACCATGGGATATCTTACGTCTCTACAGGCGAGCCTTGCTAATTTCAGTCTATACTATGTCTTATTTGGGCGTCAACCCTTATTGGGTAGGAATATCCAGAAAGCTGCAAGCTTTCTGCTTCCCTTAATGTTTGACGGGGTTTTTCTGGAAGAACTTACTAATCGGGCGCTGTTTTTTTCCCGAGAGATGCCCATGGATCTTGACAACATGCAGATCGCTTAGAATCAAGATACTTTGCGCTTCGCCACGACACGCAACGGCAGTTACTGACCTCAATAGAAGCCTTAGCGCGTGGGAGATTATGTCTATTTGCGACGACAATCCTTCGACACTTTGGACACCGATGTTTCAACCTACATTCTCCGTATTATCGAAGTGGACACGAATGGCATGCTGGGACTTCAACGAGCCGATACGCGAACTTTTCGGGAGCATGTGAAGAATTGTGCCCCATGTTATTTGCCGGATCTCTCTTAGGATTTGGTTCCCATGCGCATGCCTATCACTGAGGCTACAGAATGCATACTCACACTGAGGCTACAGAATGCATACTTTGCAACTGGGCTGACGGAGAAACTTCCATGCTCCTACGCGACCATTGCAACCAAGGATAACACATGGAGTGTTTGGTCCCTCCATTGACGGCGGTTCCAAACGGCCATTTGTTTTGTCACGGCTGCCGAGAGTTACCAATCGTATTAGCCAGCTCTTCGGCAGGCTAAAGAGCTGGGGGGGGAATAAACTGAGCCTCCTAGCTTCCTCTCTCACCCTACCTTTATTTTTCTTGTGATATGTTTATTTGTTGCTTGCTGCTTGTACAAATTTGTGTCGCAGATTTTCCCGATTTGTCCATGACTTTCTTGTTTATTTCTTTGTCATTTATCTTTCTGCTGGTTGTGTTGCGTGTTTATCATTTCCTTTGTCACATGCACGACAAGAAGATTACGCCTCTAAGAGATTTCAAAAGTCAACGCCTACTAGTTGGTAACATGTGTTGCGGCAATTGAAAGTTTCTCTCGATAGCGAGAGATGGAAATGGTGGGACCTGATTTTAAGTGTTGGGCAGAAGTTCACCGTGAATCGCTATTAGTGTTAGTAATTTGTTCATCACTTAAAATATCTTTTCTCCGTACACACGTGTCCGATTTTAACATGGAGACCGCCGATGGGAAGGTGAGAATATTGGCTTTCAATGGCAACCGTCAGATCCATAATCCAACTAGCGTGCACGGATAAAAGATGTTTTAAGCGGCAAAAAAAACATTAACAATAATAGCGATACACGGTGTAGTGGACCGAGAGAAGAGCCTCATGTAATTTTAGTAGAGGATCCTCCAAACACGAGGCGATCTTCGTCATCAACAATGAAACTAGAGGAAGACTTAGAATATTATTTACTCTTAGGCTGAAGAACTGGAGGTAACTAGCGTGAGAGTGCACCAAAAATAAATGCACTCTCTCTGTATAAAGGTACTTTTTAATTTTACCTTTTAAGCGTGTCCTGTTGGAAACACCTGAGCTGTACCGGAGAAGATCCGTGTACAACATTGCTGAAAGAGAGACGCGTGGGACGATTTCCGAGTCCATAGATGAGATAGGGTGGTAATAGTGGATTCGAACTTGGTACAATAGTGTGAAAGACAATGAGAGCACAACTATATCCTTTCCATCATCCAGATGCAATAATTGTCGTTGACTACTTGCGAGGAGCATAATGACGCAGCATGTTCTTTATGGTGTAAAGCCGAGTCAGTGAATGTATCTTAAATTGTGTGTGACATTAGTTCGTGTGCATACAATTAAATATTCATTTATGAGGAAATTGGGTGTTTGTATGTAGGTGGTACAAAACCCACTGTACGATGCGATGTTCTGATTAGTTAATTAGGCAGTATGGTTAGCTAGGCGGTAGAAGACTATGTAAGTAAAAAACTCACTAGTAGGACTCGTCGCTCAAAAAAGAATTAAAAATGAGGTAGAAGAGCAAGAACCTTCGGTCATAAAATTGGAAGAGTTAGTGAATACATTACACCGCGTGTTGCTATTAGCGTTAATGTTTTTTTTTTCACTTAAAACTTCTTCTTTGAGTGCATACTTCTTCTCATTAGATTGTTCATCTGACCGTTGTGATGGAAAGTTACGATGCTCACCTTTTAATTGACGTTTCCCAATCTAAAATCGGACAAAAAACATGTTATGAAAACACTAACACTAATAGCCATACACAGTCAAACTGATGCGCAACATGAATCCGAGGGAAGGAATGAACCAACATTGTTGGTGAGGGGAAATAATCCCTCCAAACTAGCATCGCTTTTCCTAAGAGGAATAAGAATGAACTCGACAAACAAAGGACATGCTATTTTGTTATTAATTTTGTGCCTGTTATATCTTTCAATGTTTTTTCTTGTTGGTTCTTTCGCTTTGTTCCCCCCTTGAGTTGTATCCACGTGCATTCGGTTTTCCAGTTTCGTCTTTGTCTTTTATTGTTTGTTCGCATATACTCAATGGTTTACCATAGTAATTTCTTAATAAAGTCTTTTCGCTTGAGGAATAAGGAGGGAAATTTGGTGTATGCATCCTCAGCTCAGACTTGTGAGCCCTTAACTTTGAATGAAAAAGCATTAGCATTTAAAAAGAAGAATATATTAATGGAAGTTGTGAATGATGAGAATGGCATCCATCATGAAAGGCCCTGACTTAAAAAACCTTCAAAAATCCTAAAAAACCCTTGTGACTCGGTAGTTACCAAAAAACAAGAACATTATAGGATGCAGGTTTGTAAAGACCCAAAATCAAAAAAAAAGACTGAGCCATTTACGTCTATAAGTAATACTTTTGCATTGCACCACTTCAAAGCTGTTTTACAAGTTGATAACATGCATGGGAATTCGACTACATTTGGGATTAATGACATCAGCATATAAATGTACCGATGCAAGCTCACATCATCGGAAAACAATTGGACAATAATCGGACAATAACTGGTCAATAATTGGACAACAATTGGACAATAATCGGACAATAACTGGTCAATAATTGGATAATAATTTGGCAATAATTGGACATTATTGGACAATAATCGGACAATGATTGGACAATAATTTGACAATAGTCGAACGATAATTGGATAATAATCAGTCGACAATTGGACAATAATCTGACAATAATATGGCATTAATTGGACAATAATTGGAAATAATTGGACAACAATTGAACAACAATTGAACAACAATCGAACAACAATCAGCCAATAATCTTCAAATAATCGAACAATCGCCGGACAGGTATCGGGCAAGTAATTACAATGCTAAAATGTAGATAGTCCACTCTATTTGATTGTAGTCAACCGTCCGTGGATTTGGAATGCAATGGATGTTCAAACCCCTTTAAGTCCCCCATTCAACCCCTCCCTCCCTCCCCCTCTCCCTCCCCCTCTCTCTCCCTCCCCCGCTCTCTCCCTTATCCCACGTCCAAACGCCTTGTTATCTAGACATTGAAATCGAATATAATCCCAAATAGAACTTGCATTTAATGCTAATGGAAATATACTTAAATGAATGATTATTATTTATCATTCGTGCTATATATCATACAAAATATATCATTTATCACTTATGTTTTATCTTTAGTACAAAATCGATATTCGATTTTCATTGAAACATTGTATGTTCCCAATTGAAGATTTTTTTTTTCTCCCATTAACACCGATTTAAAGAAATGGTTATCAAAAGCATTGGTTGTCTTTTAAAATCTAAAGAACAAAAATAATTTTTTAAACTAATATTGATAAGAAATTTTAAACAAGAGATTTGACGTACGATTCACTTCTCGGCAATCGACCTCCTAACAAAATTTAACATAGTTTCCTTTAAAAAAAATTTGAATCATATCATCGAATACGCCAATTACGACTAAAATGTTGACATCCAAACTAAAATAGAAAAAAAAAAAATCATTTTAAGCTTTTGAAAAGTTAACATCCAAAGTAAAACTATCTTTCATTTGAAGTTTTGAACCATTTGGTTATTTGCACTACAACTATTGTGTTTGGTGAACCTCTCGACCGTAATCTTCTCCGAAATTTAAAACCCTTTTTCCATGCAACAAATCGAACCGTTTTGTGTGGTACAAAATACTCTTTACTAATTGTATACTCCCCCCGTCTAAACCTTCGACCAAAATTTGAAAATCTCTCTCTCCTCCCCAAATTTTCAAAGTTGCTTGTGAAATAGTCCATCCATCCTTTTCGAAAACCCTTAACGCCTCCTCCACCCTCTTTTTATATGCCTCATAGTCATCTTTAATCCATGGAAAATATCCAATCGCTTCCAAAACTTTGTCTAGCTTTTTCACCACATCTTCTATAGGAAGAGGAGGAGGAGGAGGAGGAGGAGGAGGAGGAGGAGGAGGAGGAGGAGGAGGAGGAGGAGGAGGAGGAGGAGGAGGAGGAGACGGAGACGGAGAAGCAAAGGGAGAGGGAGGAGGAAGAGGAGAGTTTCCACCGACTTCTTCACTTTCTTGTCGTTCTCCCATATTTCCAAACTCTAATATGGGTCTTGCTTCATGTCCCTCTAGTGAAAAATTTGACTCGTTTACCGACGGATTTTGCAACGGAGAAGAATCTTTCATTTGGTTCGACGAATCTGGTCCCTTTTTCTCTTCAAAGTCAAATTCTTCCTTTTTTGAAGTCGAAAAAGAACCTCCAATTTCACTCAAAGAGCCACTACTCGTATTTCCGATACTTTTGAAAGTTTTTTTTTTAATCGGTTTTTTTTCCCCAAGAGTCCAAGCACCTTTCTCCCATTGAAAGGAACTAGGAACTCCACATTCTGCAAAATGGCAAAATAGTTAAAAAAAAAAAAGTATTAACAGTAGAAAAAAGTTTTTTTTTTGACAAAGTAGCTTTTCCTGACGAAACTAAAGAATTCTGACAGCAGAAACTCAATTTTGATTATCGGGTTGTCGAAAATAGTGGTAAAGTCAAAAAAATAGAGTATCAGTTGCATGTACAAATATACAAGCGTATGAATATATATACTATGAAAATATAATATATGAATTTGTCACATTCATGATTTACTAGTGTTTACCACCATTAGTGTGGATTTGAAATAGGGAGGGTTTGTGGAATTGAATTTACTGTGGGTTTGGATGTACGAATTTAGAGATAGTGTGGAAATGAAGTTTTAGTGGGTTTTGATTTAGTTTGGGTTTTAATTAAATGTGGATTTGTAGTTCGTGCGGATTTGAATTTAGTATGGGTTGGCATTTTATGATGCGGGTTTTTAATTTAATGTGGGTTTTATATTTAAGGTGGGTTTGAATTAGATGTGGGTCTGAACTTAGTGGGAATTTGAAATTAGTGTAGATTTAAATTAATTGTGGATGGGGATATAGTGTGGGTTTAAATTTAAGATGGATTTGAATAAAGTGCGAATATAAAATTTTGTGAGAATTTGAATTTAGTGCAGATACAAATTTAATGCGGATTCAAAATTAGTGTGGTTTTGAATTAACAGTGGAGTGAAAGGGAGAGGAAGAGGGAGAGGGAGATGGAGAGGGAGAGGGAGAGGGAGAGGGAGGGAGAGTGGGGGGGTGAGGGAGAGGGAGAGGGAGAACGAGAGAGAGAGTGAGGGATAATAAATTATTATGGATCACATTCATGGTTGTAGGAAATAAAATAGGTGGGACGTCCATAAAATAGTGTGAATTCAATAATTAAAAGAGGCCACACTAAATGTTGTGAAGAAGTCATTTTTTTTTTTCTTTTTTTATGTAAATTGGTGTGGTCCACACGAAATGGTAAAAGTGAAATTTTATTTTTATTTGTTTGATGAGGCATTTTACCGAATTATAAAAAAAATTGGACTAAAAGCCAAGAATCGAGACTCTTCATTTTTTTTTTTTTTTCAAATAGAGGTTTTCAAAAAATATCGAAAAGGACAAATTAGAAACGGACATGAAATATGAACAAAGAAACATAAGAAAAGAAACTTAAAAAAAAAAAAAAACCTTCTAAAATCCTATAATACCCAAAAAATAAAAATAAAAAGATGATTTGAACGGATGGGAAATGATGAAAAAACAATAATGATTGAATTAGTTAACCGCGAATATTTAAACGGATAAAAACAGATTAATAAAACCCTAGTTACATAAAATCAGGAAATATTGAAGAAGAAACAAAAAAAAAAACACTAAATTTTACACACAAAAACATAAATAAACAAATAAACACATAAAGGGCTTTAAAAAATAAAAAAACTACTTACCTGAAAAAAAAAACTGTAGCCCTTTTTCAACAATTTTTCGACAATTTCCTCCGGTCGTCCGAATCTCCAAAATAACTTTTTTGAATTTTTTCGACTCAAAATTTTTCTCCGACCGAAGAAAAAATGTAAAATTTTCAGTTTTTGCAATTGGGTATTCTCTCATAGGAAAATTAAAATTTTCTATCCACTTTAAAAGCTTCTCAAACGAATCTTTATTAACAAAATCTTCTTCTGTCAATTTTTTATGTGACAAATTGTCACAATTTTCATCATTTATATTTAGTTTTCCCCTCAAAATACCCAAAATTTCAGTTAAAAACGGAACATTTTTAGGGTTTTTAGGAACACTTTTAGGGTTTTGTAGTGTTTGACCTCCATGAATGTACTGTTTTTGAACTGAAAAAAAATCATGGAACCTGTTTTCAGTTTTCATTAAATATCTGTAATTTGAATCTGAAATTAGGGTTTCCGGAGAGGGATTGTATGGGGCATAAGACAAAAAACTGGCAAAATTTTTATGCTTTATTTTTTTTCTGACCGGATTCAAAAAAAAAATATTTCCTCTTTCCAAAAACCCTAAAGGACTTTTAATTAAAGGGGGAGAAAAAACATTTTTAGATTCTTTTCCGGAACAGAAACGAGCCATGGCTGCTGTGACGTGACGTGACTTCATGATGACGTGGCAAAGTGCTGACGTGGCAGAGTGCTGACGTGGCAAATCCAGGGATAAAATGACTAGCGAGATCTGACGTGGCAACGGAGATATCACGTGTCAAGTGATGACGTCGCCGATGTGAGAGAGACGTGGCAGATCCTGGGGTGACGTGGCAGATGAGCTCTGACGTGGCAGTCTTAGGGCTGACGTGGCGAGGGCATAGACTGAAGGTTGGCAACAAATGGGGTACAGTACCGTACTTTACAGTAGTCGACAAAATATTAAAGTACAGTAAGTTATCGTACGGAAACATGACATAGTGCGGACCGTACAGCCTCGATACAGTTCGTTACGTCACACACTACAGTACACCGTCGATCGTATTTAGCGTGTAGAAATTATTAGAGTAAAGAAAAAATTAGCGTCATTAATTCTAATTCAGTGGCAGGAGACGTGGCAAATTATGGTCCACGTCCTTAAATAGCGTCATTTATGATATTTAAGGTTCAAGGGTCAAAATTTAGGGGCGCCGAATTAGTGTTCAACACGCTAAATACGATCGACGGTGTAGTTAATGATTCTTACGTAAAGTTTGCGACCACATTTATGATTTTGAAAATGGAAATGAAAATTTCGAAACGGAATGGCAAAACGACGCGGCTAACTTTGAAGGTCGCGGTAAACTTTGAATGTCGGTGGATGTCACACGGAGCGTGCGAAAATATTTTCGGCTCACCTGCATCCAGCGTGGCAGGCGGCACATGGACCGTACGACGTAGGCACATGGCCTATACGACGTGTAGACCTATGACCGCTTGTTCAAAGCGGATATTTTTTTGCATTTTCACGTGTACCAATGGTACACGTCTAGTATCGTACAACTCTCCTCGCGAGGAGAGTATCGTCACACTGGATGATGTGCGCGATTGCTTCGCGGATCTGAAAAAGTGGAATATCCAACGGCCAGGAATTACGCCTACATCATTGGAGCTTCCCGACAGCTTTCCAGTAATGATATTTCGTCTGACAAAAATAAATTTAAGGTGCGGCGTGGTACGAATATGTACGAACTTGTACGGCGCCCAGTAACGAACCACACTTTTCGTCTAATGGAATTCCACCCTTATTCGTCCGTCGTACATTGGTTAATTTTGTACTTTTTCGGTTACGGGCGGGCACGGTTAGTCGCGAAAAATCGAGATTCGGTTAAATTTTTTTTTTCGTAAACGCCGGTCGGTTAACGGTTAACAATTTTGGAGCGTGATATAACTCGGTCTGGCGTCGGTTACTCAGATTTTGAAAAAAAAAAACGGTCGGTTTCGGTTATTTTGACTTTTGCGACCTTTGGAACTCGTACAGTTATGCCAGATATGGAAATTTGCGTCAGAGTTGCACAAACAAGTTCTCGGGTTCATTAATCGCTAGCTGACGTCGATTTTATAATTCGCTATCATCGAATACGTCACATGTCTTATGTCAGCCCAGTTACTACGCAGCAGGCACCGTGTTTCGCGCGGACCAGCTGTCGTCATATAATTATCAAAATAAATGCGCAGATCACCAGTGTGGATAAATTTCAACCGTGGATCTGCTTACATTTATTCGTACAAGAATGTACAAGTAAATTGGAAAATAATGCGGCATTGCCACGTTTAGAAAGAAGAGTAAATCAGTAGGAGGTGCTCCGATTCGCTGATGAATGGGTATTAAACTAATGTTCCTCTGGCATTGTTGGAACCATGTAATAACATAAATAAAGGTAACTGCCTGGATGACAATTACTGAATTACCATTGCGTACCGTACCCGAAAAGTCAAAACCAATAAAGCGGTACAGCAGGCCCGCTGAACCAGCTCCGCATTTTCGAAGAATCTTCCCCCTCTTCCGACATGTCGGCAGACGGCCGCGGTTTCTGGAGCTGTGCGCGGTCCACTCCGCGTAGAGCTCTCCGCCGGAACCCTAACGGAACTGACAAAACGGCAACGAACTGACGTCAAGCTGGACCGAACACTGCTTTGTGTTTGCCTTCGTCGCTTCTAACCCATTGGTCGACAGTTCCAGGAGTGACTCCTGCCTTCGCTTCAGTTTCGAGTTCTCGTTGCAGGGAAGCCGATTGGCGTTATTGTGGACGTTTACATCTGCTGGAATAGGTGTTGCAGCAAGGGAGCCTGGGAAAGAAGCGACGCCATGAGCACATCTGGAGAGGGCGCGGTGGCACCTAAGGAGTCAAAGAAGCCTAAGTGTGAGTATCCGGCAAAAATGAATTGCCGTGGATCCTTTTTTAAGCAGGCTGTGATTCATAGCCACATTTTTCTTAACCGTGAAATGTTTTTGACGAGCTCAACCTCTCGACAAGTTAATTATTTTTCCATGTCATCCATCAGCAGATATGTCTTAAGTTCTATGGTTGTTATGGCACACGACAGTGATTTCCTTTGCAGGTGATAGTGTTGTTTTTGGAAGTTGTGTTCAGAGGTTCATACAAATGATGGATTAATGTACAACTTTTTAGTCATAGGCATTTTCACTTCATCGTAAAACTTCCAGACTGTGATTCACAATCAGTTTCCTAGTTTTGGATGATGGCAACATCGTTATTTTTGATGCAGTAAGGAGTTTGTGAATCTCTTTATCACATTAAGCACTTGAAGCCCAGGTAGAGTAGATTAAATTCTTACAGAAATTGATTTCTAATTTTCAGTTCACACTTGTATTTCTAATGTAATTGAGTACCTTATTGTTGCGTTTTGTTGTAAAAAAAATATGGAAATGCCTTTTGTTTGCTTAGCAGACATATTTGTGAAAGCCCGGATTAGACTTTTCTCACTACGTAAGGCCATATTTACTGCAAAAATGCTCTCGAGAGTATGCAACTTAAACCTCACGCTGCCACCTTTACATCCACGATATGAGTCATTTCTGAGAACACGGCCTTTTTACCCTGTCAATAGTAGTCGCAGCTGTGTATGTCGTCACGTGGAACTTTCAATATCCAAAGATGCTGTAGGTCAAATATTATGTTTTAAGCATGGCTTTTTGGGTAAGTTTTGAAGTGCTATGCGAGAAGATCTACAGTCTGGAAGCGTATTGCGTTCTATGTATCAGGCAGGTATTCACCCATTTTGACCAATAAGGACCATTTTTCTTTGGTGGCGAAATTACTGGCGAGGGCATTTAGAAGGGATGGCGGTTCACTTTTGAGTTGAGAATGAATAACGTTCTTTTATTTTTTATTGAGGTGTCTTCTTCCCTGACATTTTCTGACTGACTTGTCATGACTTGCCTTCCCACCTGATTTTTTCAGATTCCAAATTTACTCAGCAAGAACTCCCAGCATGCAAGCCACTGCTGACTCCTGCTGTGGTAAGCTGATTGTAGGATCTCTATAGAACTTGTTTTATGTCTTCCAACAGTTTTTTGAACCAATGCGTCAAATGAACTCTACTTGTCGTTTAGGGTGTGCGACTTCCTTTATCGGCATTAGGGTGACACAGTAAGTTTTTTCTATTTTTAAGCATATTGTACCAACCATGGGTGACTTTACAGGAGTGATATCAGCTCTGCGTTTGTTGTATGAAGCTGGGTTGTTTTGTTCCTTGACCATTTATTTCTGGTGGTATTGCAGGTGATCTCAACGTTTTTTATTATTGGTGTCATTTTTATTCCAATCGGCGCAGTTTCTCTATTGGCATCTAATGGGGTAAGTTTATGTGGTGAGTTTTAGGAAATGTGGCTGTTTTTATGTTCTGTTGTTGTTACTGTGGGGCGCAATAAGTGGTTAGGAGTTGCTCACGGAACAGACAACAGTTTAATTGCCACAATGTTCCATCTGTCTGTTTACTTTCCATGTTTACAGTAGCCTCAGTCATGATTTTCACAAGTCGACATTAGTAATCTCACTGCATGTATGTCCCATATTGCACATTGACCTATCATTTTGTTTTAAGAATGTCAACAGTTTAGCCTCAAGGATATGAAGTGCCGCTTTATAGCCTTAATAAAAACCTGAGTTTGAATTTGTTGTTGTCATGTTCCTCTTGCTTTCCTTTAATACCTTCACCTTGTTTTTTCTTATTTCGCTTCAGGTGGTTGAAGTGAAGAAAAGATACGACCAAGATTGTCTTCCTAATGCGACTGACAATGACGAGAGGTCTTCTATTTTGGAAAACCAGCTGAATGTAACTATTCCAAATTGTACTCTCACTATAACGGTGAGTTGTAGAAAAAAAATTGGACCAAGTTTGACCAAATTGAGGACGTAGTCTGCTGTTTTCAATATGGATTCTGATCACCTGTCAATGTTTGTGGATACAGTTGACCTTGCAATGGCAGACATATTGCTATGGAACTGTTGTACTGAAAAAGGCTGCAAGTAGGTGTAGAGGTGAAGCTTTGAGTTATTTTTCATCTCTGATTGTTGCTGGCTTTTTGAACTTTTTCGTTTTCTGTTTGTCTTTTCAAGTCTTGTGATTTAGTCTTGCTGCATTATGGTCCATATGGTGCTCGCCTGCTGTGTTAGGATGTATGTTGAGAAAATCCTTTTTTTTTTTTTTAAAGAGTTCCATGGGACTTTCCAGGTGATAACAACGATGTCATGGTGATGTTTGTTAATTTAGCTGTAAGCTTTGTAGGAGGAGATTCCACAGATGAATCTAAGTCTTGGTCTTTGAAATGAGAACTTTTTCTTAAGACTTTGTGCTGAAACACCTCCAGCCTGTTGTGGAATGTTCAAAAAGCATATTGGGCAAAAAGTTGCTTCAACCACCACTTGGACGGTGCTAATTAGGGCACGTGGACTTATTGGGAGCAGGTACCAAAGAAAATGTCGGCGCCTATTTTCGTGTACTATCAGCTGGACAACTTTTACCAGAATCATCGCAGGTAGAGCCGAATGCTAGTTGTTCAAATACCCGGACAACATTTATGTTTTTTTTGAAGATGCAGGAAATAAGGAAAGCCGGTGTTTTTTGATGTTTTTGAATTTGAATATAAGCTTGCGCACTTATGAATTGTCTTCAAATTGATCTTGTCGACGCATTCGACCATGGAAAGTTGTCTTGAAGTGTCTGCTACTTACAGAAATGGATTGTCATTTAGCCACTCATAAACCCTACTCTAGAGCAGCATTTGAAAAGCCAGGGAAGATCTGTACTGTTTTCCTCGATTTTTCTTATCTTTACTCTTTTTTTGCCATCTTTCTAAAATCACTTCGGTGAAGGATGCTATTGCAGGTATGTGAAGAGTCGCAGTGACAGTCAACTGCGAGGAGACAGTGTGACTGGCAGTGGTTTGGATGTTTGCAAACCGGAGGCTTATTTAGGAGGAAATACAAGTTTACCTATTGATCCATGTGGTCTCATAGCTTGGTCACTGTTCAACGACACATACTCATTCTCCACGGGAGATTCCAATATTTCTGTGGATGAGACCAACATCTCATGGAAAAGTGATCGAGATGTAAAGTTCGGATCACAGCTGCCAGAGAACTTTAACACAGACCCTTTGTTGCGGGGAGGTGGAGTTTTGGATCCAGCAACTCCGGTGAGGATTTTTCCTTTGCACCAATTTGCAAGTTTCTGGAGAGATTTGGAAAGGCCCACTTTTTCGGAAGCCTTCTTTTATGATACGCTTTTGCTTTTCTACCTGTGGTGTGTATAATGCGGCCATGGCATTCTATGATAAAATATTTTATCAGCTGATATAGCTGTACCTGTTTTCTCTGTGACTTTTCAGTTGAACCAAGATGAACATCTGATTGTGTGGATGAGAACAGCAGCTCTTCCCACTTTCCGCAAGTTGTGGGGCCGGATACATACAGACATTGCAGAAGATACAGTGATCTCTATTTCCATACAGAACGTATATAATACCTATCGTTTCGGCGGTGCAAAGTATGTGGTGCTCAGTACAGCCAGTTGGCTTGGAGGGAAAAACGCATTTCTTGGGGTCGCCTATCTGTCTGTTGGCGGTTTGAGCATTCTCCTCGCGCTCCTCTTTTTGCTTCTCCAGCTTGTTAGCCCGAGGTACGAGCCTAGTTTTTAACAAACAAACTTTTCACTATTCTCAATTGAGTTTTTCGAGGGTGCCAATTTTTAAGATCATTGATGTTGTTTTATGTATATTTCTAGTCTGTGATAATGCATTTCTGTTAGGGAAGTTGTGTCATTTCCTGCATCTTTTTTTTTATATTTTCATTTTTTGCTTTAGGAGCTTTTGGCGTCTGTGTCCTTAGTGTGTTTCTGTTTCTCATCAAAGTGTTTGGTTGATGTAGAGGCTGACTAAGGCCGTGGGCAGAATGGCTGCCACTCTGCACTATATCACCCTTTTTTGTGCATATCACTAACCTCGAGTGTTGTGGATTTGCAATGTTGCAGAGAATTGGGGGATACCTCGCTGCTTTCTTGGAACAAAAAAGCGTTGGCTGCTGGAGGGGGTGGTAATTGAATTTTCAATTTAATGCGCGTCTGAATTGCGGGAGTTTCCTTGAGTAAGTTTTGATGGTGGATTTTAGAATGGCGGTGTTAGAATCTGGTGTGAATGAAAACATGAAGGTTGCACCTTTTCATCAAAGGTTGTAGATAAGACTCAAGAGGTTTTGGTAGCCTTCATACAGAAGTCATCAATTACACAAATTGTACAGAACAGAACACTCGGTCTAGCTGGTGTTTAATTTTCTTTATAACTGGGGAGAATCTTCCTTATCCTCCAGTAACTCGACACGTTGTTTAAAGGGCACGAGGGAAGCCCGAAAGTAAATGGAAGGCTCAATTATTCTTTTCTCTGAAACAGCTTCCTACTGTTGACATGTATATTGTTTCTTTGCAAGGAAATTTCCATTTAAATGTGTACTTATGGACTTTCGAGCTGTTCAGCAATGTGTTGTCGGGATGTTAGACCTAACATATTGATGGCTTTTATTGGCAGATTGCGGGATGGTCCAATTTTTGGAATTGTTTCAGTCGGAGCAAGTCTGCCACAGGCATTGATTATAAGGGTCTCTAATATTGTGTCTCTTGAACTCTCTGAACATGTTCCTTTGCAAGGATTTTGTTGTTTTTAGTAGGGCCTGAAAACAATTTAAGCACCATAGTCTTCAATATAACTTCAAATGCAGTAATACATTTAATTATTGAAAATATCAATGGAACTAAAAAGTAACATGAGGACCAAAATGTAGACGACATCAAATAATGAACACCATCAATAACTGAGAAGCCCAGATGGAAATGAAAATGACAACCACTAAAAACGAACAAAAAGCAAGATCAAAATTGCAAAATGATAAGGAGCCTGGCCTGTAGTGAAACAAAGCTAAGGATCAATAAGGGGTGGTACCCCTGTCAGTTACCTATAGACGGCGAGAACAAATACTGAATATGACACCATACAAATCTTTGTTTTTGGCCCCTCTTAAAATCACAATTACAGAATAAAGCGCCTGATGTGTTTTGTAAATGACGAACACAGACTCTCAAATGCCATTAGGGGCTTTAACATACACAATGCTCAAGAGAATTTGCTTGTCATAACCAGCCAACTCTTAAAGTAAGCAAAAGACCTGACAATAGCTATCGACCATCAATATAAAGAGGCATATACAGATTTATTTTTAAAGACTGGCATGAAAAACTATTATTACAGGTATGAAGCTGCCTGCCTTCTTGTAGACATAAAAAAAAAAAAAATTGTGAATTTTAATTCACAATCAGCTGTCTTTACCTATCATAAAAGCTCAGATTACTCTGTTCATCTGTCAGAAAAGCAGCTTACCCACCATGTTACATCCGCGATACGTAAAACTAGAGTTCAAATTCATAAATATACTCGTACCTACAACCTCTGGAAAAAGCGTGCACAGCATAGTTAAGGAATCTATTGCCATAAAACCTCTAGGCAAGAAATTTGAAAAATGGGTTCAGGCCAGACTAGCTTTAAAACAAATACCATTTGACAGATACAACTAAAGGCTCAATCAGCAAGAAAACGTAAGGGAAATGCAGCCAGCCTGCTCATCTGACCCTATTGACGACTTAATCTTAAAATTAAACTGGATACAAAAGTAAAATACAAACGCACCCAAGTTCTCTAATCCACAGTCATACATACAGAATTCTGAAATTGAAGGACAAGGTTCAGGAGCAAAAGTGGCCACAACTAGCGCAAAAATGAGAAACCGACTGAAAGCCCCACCAGCACGCTAAACTTTGCAGGATGCTCATGTTGCATTGCAAAACAATTTCTTTGGACAGACTACTTCATACCATTTGCATGTAGCCTTTTTCTGGTAGTTGCGACGCCAGGAACCCCAGTTGAGAGAATATCGTGTGAACCATTAATTGTCAAAGAAAAACAATGCGAATGAGTTCACCAACTGAAGGCTCGGATAAAGAGTCAGATATACACATAACAACTAATTTCAATCAAACAGAGTATTGTTGGCCGGTCGGTATGTTACACCCTAATGTAACAAAAGCCAGTTTTAGCACGTCACGATCCTAATACCACCTTTCCAAAGGTTCTGCAAACTGCTTTTTTCCAAAGATTTGCAGACACTGTCATTTTCAGTTCCTGACGCTGCGACCAGCTTCTTGCATGTCTGAAATCCCATACGAACAGAAACCATATGCTTTATTTGTTAAACCCTCGGGACACAAATTTTTAGGTTTGGCATGTTCTGGTCTTATTGTCGTCTTTGCTAGGAAGCAAAAAGTGGATTTGGATGTTCAATTAACCCCCAGTCATTGAAAAAAGTTGCTGCAAGGCCTAAGTTGATAAAACCTTACTAGGATTGCACCAATGGATCTCACGTTTTGGATAGGGCTGAATAAGTGAACCAAAACATAAGCTACGCTATACGAAAGTAAAGGTTCTGTTTCCAGTTGAAGCAATTGCGAAACGAATTGTTCAAGTTGTGGATTGGATTGCCTCGTCAAATTCAGGACTTCATCAGAAAAGCCTTTGCCTCCCCACATTCTATAGAAAAAGCACTCTGCTGGATTACTCAATATGTCTCCTGTAAAATTGCAGGGAGTTTTCTATTTGGTATACTAGCAATTGCGCAGTATGTGGCCTAGTGACTAGTCTATGCGACGGTACAGTTCTGTAAGAGACAATTCAGTGTCTTCCACTTAAGATGGATCTCCACATGGGACGATTTACATCAGTCATGCAAACCCTTTCTCGAAGAATACAACATGACAAACAGTTACTTGAAACAGGAGAAAGTAATCCCAGAAGCATTCATAGTGTCACAGAAATCAAGAATGACCTTCTCAAAGTCTGTTTAATCGTGCAGAAGAAAGCCCACCTTTCGTTCCCAAAGTTGAAATAGTCCGATATGTCCTACGAGACCTGGGCTTTCGAGGCACTGTCCAGGAGGGAGTAACGTCAGGCGTGAAACTCAATGGGGATGTACAGAGGAAAGCCTGGCAGTTATTCTGCATCTGAAATAAAGCACTTGTTTTTGGATGCTCTGCTGTATTTTCCGACTGCACAGAAGACATTCTTTCCAGGACTCCAGACGATGTTGCATTTGTTGACAGTATTTTTAGGCCACTAGCGGGGCATATGGAAAGTGGTGTTAAAGTATTATGATGTTCTTTTTCCGATGAATAAGTGCAATACTGCTCAGATTGCGCAGACTCTGTCGACAAAAAACCCAATTGACTCGGTGGTCCTTGGTTACACAATCCTGCACTGTCTGTAAGGGGAGATATGTCTATAGAATATGGCGTTTCTGGGGCAGGAATTATGTTTGCAGTGGTATTCGAGGATGTCATATTGATCTCAGAAGAACTGCTAGAATTAGGTAGCAACATGCCTTCAAAACTGGAGAAGTGCTGACCAGGAGAATACCGACTCCCTCCAACTGATTTGGGAAGGTAAACAAGCTGCCCTCCTGCTACTCCTTGTCTCGACGGTTCCTGAGAAAAACCACATACCAAATGATAAAGAAAAAACCAACGGAGAAGTGACAAAAATTATCAAGTACTTGAGGAAAGAGTTAAGCTACTAACCAGATTTCTTTGGACATAATCCTCCACTAGAAAAACTTAAGAAGAGGAAATACAAGCTGCTTAGTGTGATGGTGCTTAACAGTGTAAGGTCTCTCGAGTACAGAATAGGTACAGCATTTGTCGCAGGGGATTTAGACAATGGTTTTTACTTAGATTATCATGAGTAACGTGCATGTTATGCTGACTTCACATAAAACAAATCAGCACATTCCACACACTGTAAATCCCCTTTATTAGAGCCAAATATTGTTGTTTTTGAAAAGTTGGTTTCGTGCGTACTCGACATTTTGTGCGCACGCGACGTTTCGCGTGCGTAATATATTATCGAAAGTAATGTGGTGGTTCGAATGGATTTGCGGATTGGGGGGAGTACATACACTCAGTAATGAGCTCGAGTATATTTGTAGGACTTAGTCATTTTTAGTCATAGGAACTTTTGGACCAAAAACTGTTTATGGTGTTTTTTGGTAATTTTATCTGAGGATAACTCTCAGATCTGTTGGCAGAATTATCTGAAATTCTGCATGTGTGTTCCTCTTTATATTTTTATTATTTTCACAGATTTTCAGGCCTATTGTGTTCCTGGTCTGTGTTTTACTTCATTGTGAAGTTAGTCTGTTTTATCAAAGTTCTGGCAGACTCTTTTTCTGCAACTTTGACTAGATGATGTGATCGCTCTGTTTATTATATTTGTCTGAAACTTTGTGAGGATATTCCAAAGCCTAGATACTATCTGTTGATGTAGTTTCAGCTTGTTTTGTTATTTCTGTAGAATTCTGTGTTGATTCAAAGTAGGCTGTTTTTGGGTAGTCTGTGGTGCTTCCGAGGGTGAATCCATGGCTAGAAATGGCTATGGACAACAAATATGTCCCGCCATATTTTTTATGTCAAACATATTAGGCGTATTTGATGCCAATAGCATCCTAAACAGCTATTTTATCAGCCAATGAACAATTTTGCTGTAGGCCTTGTGAAAAACTGAAAACGACAAACTCACTTTAAAAACAGGAACGTTCAAAGCCTTCCCTTCCCCCTCCAGTTTCTGGACCATGCACTCATTTCTTCCAGGAAACAAGCTTTTTCTAGGCTCATCATTGTTTGCAAAAACTCTACCTGGGGTGGGCGTGGGAATGACCAAACACCTTTGTCCCAAAGAAGGGTTGCACGAAGATCTTTGAATAAGGCCTTCTCAAGCTCCCCATTCCCCTCTCCCTCTGGAAACTGCAGTAGCCTCAGCTGCGATTCACATCCCTAATGACCATTAATCCAAGAAACCAACTGCAAAAAATAATGAAGACACTCATGAAGACAACTATTTCCTTTAAAACCATAGCAGATGATTCATTTGTAACATGAGACCAAAAACACAAGGTCATATATATATATATATATATATATATATATATATATATATATATATATATATATATATATATATATATATGACTACGTCAAAAAAAGGAAGGTATCCAACTGCAAAAAAATAATGAAGAGACGAAGGCAATTTCTTGAAAATAATGACCGATAATTCGTTTGAGATCACCGTGAAAGCATGGGACCCAAAGGAGAAGGGCATATTACGACCTCAAAAAAGGAAAATATATGTACATAAAACAGAAGGCTTGCCATCCATGCTTACATGAACTATGCTTTCATCTCCATTTTAAAACTTACCAGCACATGGTCTTCTGCTGTGTGGCAAACAGTAGCCAACCACCAACAGCCATCGCAGGCCCAATCCACCTTGTCTCCTTCCTCCCATTTCTCCTTTTGCAACACTGCTAACTCCAATTCAGTCTCTGTCGCAGTAAGAACTACTTCGCTTTTGAGGGTAGTCACAGACATCTGATGAGGAGGGATAGGTCGCATCATCAACTGAAACCGGGGATCACAATCTTTTCTCTTGTCCCGATCATAAACGTTGATCCATTCAGGCTCTGCATGGAACAATGTTGATATGGTGTGTCTTAGGGAAATGAAAATCATAACATCCTTGTGAACCTAAACTATCTGCTCAACAGCAAGATAAAAGGTATGAAGAAGGACATCACTTTTGCACAACAGCAAAGTCATTTTAAAAATACTTGGCAAAAAAGGTGGCTTCCACACTCAACGATACTCAACCAGGGCACAACCGCTGAGGTACTCCCAACGATAACTGAGAGATATCGTTGCTGCCTAGGAGACAAAAGCAAAATGGATAAAAAAAAAAGATAAAAGTATCACAAAAAAAAACTACTAAGGTCACTTACTCTCATCAGGGTAATCGATGTACTGCACAAGGTATTGTGGTAACATTGGGCTAAAGTCGTCAAGAACATAAAATCGGCACTTTTCCACCTGCAGCCATTTGAAAAATTGAAAGCATTGCAGAAGTTGATAGAAAAGGACAGGATGGGCAAAAGAGATCAACGGAAAAGCAGGGCTAATAGTGAGCTAAAATGTAACCGTCAAGGCAGAATGCACAAGCCCATCATTACTGCAGCAATCTAAAAAAAAGGAGAGCACACAAGTTCTCAAACAAAAAGGAGCACACAAAAAACAGCACGTAATGCAGCAGGTTTCCTAGAAGATTTTCATCAACTGCTACATCAAATTTACTGTCTTCCAACAAGGTTTGACAATCTGAAGACTAGCATAATATACACAAGCAGGCACAAAGGTACAACGCACAACAAAGTAACTCAAGGTTACCCATTACAATGTTGCGTATAACAAACCCAACTTACCCTGCAACGGAACCAAGCTCCTCGATAGCCTGTTTTGAAAGATCTCACTTCCACATCTTCACCTTCTTGAAAAGGGTGTCCGTCACACCATTGTTTGTATCGAAACAGCGGAAGACTCCTCTCTGCAGGAGCTGCCAGCATTCTTTCATTTTGTGAATCCTCACAACCTAGCTTCTTCTCTGCAACAACGATAGCCAGGTGACTATTGCTGTTTTCATTGTGAATGATTTCAACCTCATTCCTAAATTTAGTTTCCTGTGTCCTTGATCCCATATCTTCCTTGTTCGACTTTTTGAAGTGACCTAACGATGACCTCCGTTTCTTACACGAAGATGGAATGCAAGCATTAATATCTAGATCCTGTCTTGAATCGTTTCTCATCGACTGTGTCTGTGACCTTCCCGCCTCTTGTTCAGCACAATTGTTTGTTGAAACATTTTTGTGAGAGCAATTACCAATCAATGATACTACATTTTTTGACCTTATTTGCTCTTCCGATGCAAAAGGACTTGCGGCACAGGCATCATTCCAACTTCCCATAGAACGTAAGAACCGCCTGTGAGAACGATCAGAAGAGATCAAGGACATTATATCTAATCTGCATTCACTCTTATTCACGTGAATGCGTGATATTTTCTTCTCTTTTGGATCGACATGTTCAACCTGAACTGTCACTGTGCTCCCATTAGATGTAACTTGTGAAACCGTCCTTGTCGAGAGTTCTTCCTGCAGTTTGTTATGAACAGCAAAGCTTCTTTCATGTGACTCGTTCAAAACTTCACTAGCACCCACTTTATCTAAGTTCATCTTTTGTACATTCATAGACTTAGCCATCCTTTTAGGGTGGCTACAATCACACCTAAGATGACCAGAACACCAGCAAGTCCCATTTCTAGATTCTTTTCCATTAGTATCCCATCGTCTGTGCGGGACTGCCTTCTTCATGGTCCTTGGTCGAGTATCCGCCAACTTCTTCGGAACATTTGTGTCAACTTTACCACGGGGCTCTAAAGACTGCACGGGTGGTGACTCCTGAAAACCAAATCTAGACTTAGTCGAGGCATCTAGCAAGTCTCCTTCCGATTTCACACGATTGCTACTGGAGTTCTTATACAGATCAACAGTCTGAAGTTCAGCATAAGACAGTTCCCCCGAAGACAAATGCTTTTCTTCTGTGACATGTTTGCTCATAACATCCGCACGCAGATCAGTGACAATGTTTGTAGGGTTTACAAAAGGGTCTGTCTTTGTCTCTGAACCTCGAAAAGAGGACTTTTCTGGCGGAAATTGTGATAATGTAACCAAAATGGCAGCAGGTTCCTGGAACCCACTTTTCAGCTCCCCAGGATTAGGTTCCTGTCGTCTCCTCTGTCCCTTCTCCTTCTTCCTTCTTGCTCTTTTACCCAGTAAAGTCGACCCTGCCTTCGTAACATGGACCAATGGTCCTGCAGCACCAGCAGCAACATGGCAACCTTCGAATTGACATCCACCAGCATCACCATCTCTTATGTCACAGTTGAAATGTTGGGGCATTTGACAAAAAGATTTTGGTTGCGGACACAAAACATTGCCATAACTCCCAAGACAAGGTGGCATTGCTGGATCGGCATCAATTTGTACAGTAAGTGGAGTTCGAGAGGGTCTGGAAATCGATACTCTAAAAAGCGGCTTTGCATGCACATCCTGTGCCTCTGTGATGTCGCGCCACCCATCCACGGGACCACTTAGTCAACAAGGCGTTTCAAGTAGTCTGACATGCATTCACCAAGGCAATAAGGAACATCTTTTTAGAAAATAGCTGAGGACCATATATATGAAACGACATATTCACTTCCCATTTTCAATACCTGTAACCTACGAAGTTTCAGCAATTGGTACCATTAATAGGCAAGGGCTGGCTACCTTCCAGAAGGAATAATCACTTATTGATGGAGAAAACGCAAAGAAACAGACTCCACTCAGCATACTTCCAAGAAAGATATAAGAAATCAGCTCAGAAATTCTGGCAGCCAACAATGAAGCTGATCTTATCCATCTGCACAGAGACATCATAAATTCGAAGCTTAGTCGTTTCAAACAACTGAAACTCAGAAAAATCACAGGAAATTGAGAAGGGTGAAGTCAGGCAGAAATACCTCCCCCCATTCAGGCGAAAACAAAGAAAGGAAACTGACGAACTCTAAAGTGAATGCTGAAAGCTAAAGCTCCATGTCAGCAAAGTAGACAGCGAGGAATTACAATAGTACATTTTGACAAACATGTTTTCTTCATTAACACTAGTTTCAACTTTACTTGAAAAAACACCTGCAATAACCGAATTAAAATGTACAACATTACATACAAGGTCTGGCAAGAAGTAACTTTATAGTCGTTTGCATTACCATACATATAATGCAATGATACTGGTGAAACGAAAACAATCGGAGTGTAGAGTTACTATAAACTCATGAAATATCACAAAGATCCTCAATAGAGTATATACCTGGTTAAACAAAAGGACCTAGTAATAGGTGAACATTCCAAATGGACCATACAAAATTGCCAACATTGAGGACAGTCTGACATTTGAAGAGACTATGAAGCTGTACATAACTGGACTTTGGAAAACGGGTGTTGTCAACAAGCTCTTGTAAGTGCATGCATTGGTGATAACATACCTCACGCATTCCACATACAACCTAGCAATTTGAAGAATGTGAGAAACATTCGAACACAGAAACAGTTACAAATCAGCTTTGAATGGAAATAGTTTATTTCTAGCAAGAGGAAACTAACGGAGGAAGAGGAAGTATTTGAAACTCTAGTCCGTTAAGATGTCCTGTGTTGTACTATCCAATTTCATTCAAACTATTCAGCTCTAAACCAAAACAGTCTAAAGATTCTCAATAGAACATATGCCCGGTTTTCATAAAGAAGTTCAGGCCAGGCTAGCAGTAGGTGAATATCAAATGGACCATACAAAATTGCCAACTTGTTTGCTAGCATTGAAGATTGTCTGACGTGTCAAAGATACTATGAATTTGTACAAGACTGGACTTCAGAAAACGGTTGTTGTCAATAACACTAATCTTGTAAGTGCTTCATTGGTAACTAACATACCTCACATATGCAACATTGCCAAACAACCTAATAATCTGAAGAATGTGAGGAATATTCGAACACAAAATCAATGTGAGGAACAGTCGAACACAAAAACAATGTAAGAAACGTTCAAAACAATAGAAATCAGCTTGCGAATCAGCTTTGAATTAACATACTTGATTTCTAACAAGAGGAAGCTAATGACAAAGACTAGACTTCGAACAGAGGTTGTAGCCAACATCACTACTCTTGTAAGTGCATGCATTGGTAAATAACATACCCTTAACCTGAGAAATGCGAGGAATAAAACAATGTGAGGAACATTTGAACACAAAAACTCGTGTGAACCCGCTTTGAATTTTTAGCATGTGGAAACTTAATGACAAGTATTTTAGTCCTTTATGATTTCGTGTGTTGTACTATACAATTTGATACTTCGAACAAAAACATTGGTACAATGACTATTTGAGCATAGTGTCTGTTGCTTCAATTCTGATGTAGACTCACAATGCAGACGCATATTGCAATGGCCCAAACAGTTGCACCTATGCTGCATAAACATCAGTTGGCTGTTCTTTCTACTGTAAGCTTACTACACAAAACAGTGTAATTGCCTACCTTTTGCTAAGAACTATGCTCGCAAGGCCGCCGTAATTTTATTTTCTGAGAAAAACACATGATTCAGTGTCTCGGGTGACCCAACACTATTCGACAACTTGCCAGAAGCAAAGCTGTGAACATGGCTAAGCACCAACTTGGGAATTGAAAAGACTTGAATCCTACAAGTTGTAAATCAGGTGTCAGTACATTGGGATTTGGGACTTAAGGTGAACCTCCATCAGGCGAAAAGTGAGGTTCATTATTACTGGAAAAAGTACAATCTTGTACGAATACAGTTCATATTCGTACATGGCCGTCCTGGCTATTTTTTATTAAAACATGATTACTGTCGGCGCGTCAAGATTCTCCAATCTTTTGGGCGACAATGTCGACCGTCCGATTATGTGTTTTCGAAGCAAAAGGACATTCTATCCAGTGTCTAGCTAGTCTCCTCACGGAGGAGACTAGCTAGACACTGGACGTGTAAAACTTTTACGCGTGGAATGGTCACGTGCGATCCAGGATAGAAGCCCTACATGTGGCATACGCCACGTGCCTCCGGACATATGCCACGCGCCTTCGGACAGGCGGGAATCAAATCTTAAGGAAAACCACGAGAAACTTTTTGTCGAAGGATGTGCCGTGACGCCTCCTCCACCATCCGTTGACATCCGGCATTTGCGGGCCGCCGACGAAACACGAACGACAAAACCCCTATACATGTAATTAAATTTGCGGTTGGATGTACGGATACGAATTCAGATATTTTGCTTTTCGAATCTTTGACATGCTTGCGGTCATAACAGGAATCTACGTGCATCCAATCGAGAGAAAGCACGTACGCGATAGATTCCTTGCTGACACGACCTGATGGAGAAGAGAAGGAAATATTACTGCTTGTAAACGTATCCGTACGATTATTGTCGGCGCCTGATGGAGAAAAGGCCTTAAAGACTTGGGAGTTACGACACTCAAATGTTCGTCCGGAAGAGAACGCTAAACGACAATAATTCCTTGGAAAATTTAGCTGACATGGAATACGCCCTCAGTTCGAAGTAAATATTCCCAATACTAATTTTTTTTCCACCTTTTAGACTTTGAGAACTGCTTATGAAAGGAAACACGCCCAGAAATAAAGCCGTACAAATAAATACGCTTTCAGGAGACGACCTAGATTTTGACTTTTGAGGGGTGTCCAATCCAACCCACCCCAATCAAGTGAAAAATCGTGTCCGTACTGACGGCCGGTAACACCATTCCAGACAATGCGCGTAGAGATATCACCCAAGGCAGAGGTCCCAAAAAAGAAAATTTCAGATACCCGAATCCGACATTTTTTTTTTCAAAATCTGAACACCCGAAATAAGGCCAGGTTATCGCACGCTCTTAAATTGTTACCCGGTTACCCGATTCGCTTACGAAAAGAAAAGTTTAACCGAAACTCCATTTCTCGCGACTACCCGTACCTGAAAAAGTACAAAATTAGTGAAACAAAGTACAATAATGTTGGATAGCATGGATACTACACCGAAAATCGTAATTAGAGTAAAGAAAAAAGTAGAGTAAAAAAAGAAATAAAAAATTAGAGTTATGATCTCTAATTTATGTGATATAACTTTTTCAAAACGGAATTTTACTCTAATTCATTCAAGTACTCTAATTTGGCACGCTAACATCTCTACTGTAAATAAGGTATTCGAACAGAATCTGACAAAGCGTACAGTTTATCGTCACTATGACGTTTGCACTATGCGGTTTGTTAAAACGTAGTTACATGATAACGGCCTGTATTAAATCATTATTTGTACCTTTTTACTTATAAAAGTACAATTTTGCACGGTCGGACGTCGTCCGTACTCCACACTATTTAGAACAAACCTATATTATAATTTTTCACGCTAATTAAACGTTACCTTAAATAGTATAATGACAAATTTAGATTCCTTTACTCTATTTAACGTGATAGAGTCAAAATTTAGGGCGACCGAATTAGCGTTATTTACTCTAATTATGATTCGCGGTGTACAATAAAATACACCGTGAATCGTTATTAGCCTTATGTACTCTGTATCGGCGCCCGGAAATTTTGACATTGATACTCGAAATAGAGTGAATGAATCTATTTTTTTCGTGACGTTGATTATGGTATTTGTAAATTAGCGTTAATAGTATTACCGTACTTAATTCATGAATAGCGTGGTGTACGGAAGGAGTTTGTTCGTACAACAGTGTACTTCGTTGCTGAAATCCGTACATAAATGGTGGTTAACTTATGTCGGTTACATACAAAATTGCGCTTAGAATAAACGTGGAGTCGAGTTTGCGACAGACGCGTTCCGAACCCAAATTATAATTGTGGATTAATTATAGTAAAAGGAGGCGACGCTGTACGAATTGTCATATTTTGTACTTCTACCTATTTTACTGTTTATATAATGACGACAAATCCAGTGTACGTAAATCAAAGTTAGGGAGAAATTACAGTTAAACAATTTTTTGAAAATGGGATTGATACACAAAATATAATTACTAACAATAATTTATTATTATCATTAATAAGTATATAGTCTAGTAACGATTCACGGTATACTGTAAGAGTACATACCTTTGAAACCTTCACATTTATTTGTCTTTTGCTCAAGCAACGTACCCGAATTCGATTTTTTTTTTTATGTATCACCACACCAAAATTGGTCGGCCCCCAAATTTTGGCACCCGAATCCGTTCCAGATCCGACGCAGCCGGCCGAGTACGAATCACGTGCAGATTCGGGTACCCGATTGGGACTTTTGACCTAAGGGTGGTGTAAGGGTGAAGTTTCATTAGGGAAAAATGAGGTTGTTTATTGAATACTGTACTATTTCGTACAATGTCGTACCAATTTTGTTTTTGTTAGAAAAAATAGGTTACCTTATGACTGATTTGGTTCTCCAAGGTTATGGGCGTAAACCTTAACGCTCACATGCTGAATCAGATACGCCTTCGGCCGAACCTTTCAATTTGCAACAAGTGACATAAACGAGGTCAACTTTAAGAGCCTGAACGCGTAGGATTGTATAGCGCATAAAAGTAAAAAAATATCCACGATGAACATGCGATCCGGTGGCTACACGTAGCATAAGCCATGTGCCTTCCTCCAGGGTGGATGCGAGGCCACCGTAAGTCGAGACAAAATATTAGACGTAAGATAGTCTTTCATGCTCCTGTTGCCATCCATTAACCATTATGACGTTTTCGTACGTTTTTACAAATCCTAAAGGTATGTCCCCATGTGCATAAGTAAAGAGTTTTTCTGTCGTTTCCTTGCAAAACTTAGCGGCATACTTTCTAAGTTGCAAACGTACAAAGGAATCGCAAATTTGTAGAGTACAATTTGCGTCATCCTCAAACTTAAGATGTACAAAAAATTGTCGTCTTGTGTTTTTTCGAAAAATGTCATCTCTAAACTTATGTTTAAAACGCATGCGCGGTGTGTTTCAAAACTAGGTATTTTCATATATTCGCATCTGCCGTAATTTTTGAAAATTTTCATACAATTTCCAAAGACAAAAGAAAATTACAGGATTCGCTATGTTTTGTCCATTTGCGTCCAATACGACGAAAAAATTACACAATTAGTTTGGTTTTGTCTGTTTCCGTTTAGTACGATTTTTTTTTGTTGCAGGGGTCTCGAAATTCCGATGCCATTTCACGTCGAGCAGATAGGAGACGCGAAGGCAAAGCTCATCTTCTTCAATTGTGAAACTGCACAGGCTAGAATGCGATACGTCTACACTATCATGGTAAGACATGCGACGTCACAAGCAGTTCCAAAAATTAACGTGCGACAACACAAATTGTAGACGTTGATTGCTGTCACAGGTATTGTTTACGTATACCATCGTCACAAACGTATGTTACGATTACATTCTTACACATAGGGACACTTGAAAACCGGGTCTAGCGGATCCAAATTAAGTTCGTTAAGTTACAGTTACATCGGGACATACTCTAAATTTTGTCCGCCCTTACATATTATATTCAATACCCTGTCAACGTCACTTTTTACCTTCATTGTTACAAATATTACGTTCACACTCTGCTGTCAAAGACTCTTTTAAGATTTGCAGAATCGTAAGACTATCCGACGTGGTACAATCCAGAATGTGCCACGCAAATAAAATGTTGGTTATTGGCCCGACACAATGGAACAAAAGCCTCCAGTAAACGTACCGCCTAATGGCACCAAAGCCTTAGGGGGTATCCCCATGTTTTAAAGTATATAATTTTCTCTGTCTTTTTGCCCTAAAATCCATGGAACTTTGACAAAAACTTATACCATACAAGAAAATCGTTTTTACCAAAGTATAGTGAACGTCAATACATACTTTGGATGTACGGCGTGTTTGTCGTCATGTGAACGCATTTTGGCGTTTTTCACGTTTCGACCCCCGAGCAAGAGAATCCAGGCCAAAAAAAACTTCTTTCAAAATCACCTCGAGGGGGTGTTTTTAGATAAAGAACAACCCAAACAGCGAATGAAAAACGACCCACGCACGCGTCACGCGAGCGGGAAAATTTTAGGGCGAAGGAGAGTCCTCGTTTTTTTTCTCCGTGCCCGTCAAGCGCATGTACGGAAAAAATTTTGCAGGGGTCTCAGACCTCCACTTTCATTCATGGGTCATTTTCAAAATTTTGCGTTGTCCTCGCCTCTCCCCTTTCCCTCTCACACTATTGCTGTCATCTCACACTTTTTAGAATGAGACACGACAATATTGATATAAAATGAAAGATTTATAATTTTTATTTTTTTAACAATTTTTAGGTTTTTTTTTAATGGCAACTCGAGTGAAAAAAGTCGAAAAAACGAAATCGGGAAGCCATGGCGGAATGTTCTTGAATTAGTGACGTCGACGTTGTCACAATGTCATAAAACCCTAAACGTCTACAATTTCAGAAGAATTTATGCGTCTACAACTGTCGCTATTTTTGTTGGCGTCACCAATCGTCGGAAGTTTCGTAGTCGCCTTCAATCGTCAAAAGATGTACCTACGTTTACAACCGTCACATGTCAAAGTTCATATTTTATTTTCGCATATTGGGACGCTCTTCAAAGTATTACGGAGAATCTTCACTACAGTCCAAAATACTTTATCAAAGTACCGATTACATGGGGACACCCCCTTTGGAAGTACATATTTGTTGGTATCGTGACAGATTGTTTTTTCTACTTTACATCGCGCTAGTTTCGCTTACCGACTATTTCGAAGGAGTCCATACTCTATTTTTAAGTAAGAAACAGTAATGAAAAGCTCGTACTCAAAAATATACTACGGTCTTAGGGTGGCCTTCCATTAACAAAAACGTGGGGGATTTTACTGAGGGCCATTCCGTTTCGTAGAGGTCCGTACCCATTTTTTTTTCAAAGGAAAACATCATTACGGAAAAATGTCTAAGGTTGTAGGCGTAAATTCGGACCGTCGGATGCTATTACAATTTGTATCCGAGACACCACGTCACTAACCCTCCAGTTTGTTAAGACCGTGCACAGGGAGGACAGACCTAAAAACCAGAATGAGTAAAAATGGGCCGTGAGAAAAAATTCCACGATGAGCGCGCTCGTATGTGCTTACACGTCGCAAGGGCCACGTGCCTTCCGCAAGGTGGCTGCGGATCTGCCGAAATTATCCTGTTACGCTCCCACCATCAAAGTTTGCCGCCGCCTTTTTGTCGTTGCGTTTTGAAATTTTGGGTAGTACATTTAATGCCCTCTGTACGAGTCATTAATTACGTCTGCTGGTGCAGATATTTCTATTTCCTCCCGCTGGTACAGATATTACCATATTAGGTGAAAGTAGGCCCATACAATATGCCTATTGTACGCAAAACATACAATATGACCATAGTTGTTCAAAACGTATTTTACGCACGTTTCGAACGCGCGTACAATACGTAGAAACTGGAGAGTCGATTTGAAAAAAACGTTAATGAATTTTTTTCCGTACAAATCCGTACATTTAAAAAAAAATTAGTTGAACATGTACCGCAGTTTGTACGCTTTCCGTTAAATGAGCGGTGAAAAACAATTATTAAAATAAATAAATATCACACTCTATGCATGTATCAAATCAACTTCATCAACTGGTTAAGGACGACGTCATCTGTGTATGCTATGTGTATGCTGTATGTCATTCACAGGCGCAGGATCAATTCCTTCGTACTACTGTCGTGGCGACGGTAATGGCGTCTTCTATGATTTTTCGCGTTCAGCTGATCAAGAAATTATGGCGGCTTCTTTTCGAAATTTGAAGAAGACGCCTGTACAAAATTTGAACTCACGACGTTCAAATAGTGTGACGCCGCAACGTCTCTTTTTGAAAAATATTTGTAGACGTCACATTATTTTCCCGTACAATCCATGTACATTCTGTTCGGTTTACTGAACAGAAAGTACGGATACGTGCATCAATTTTTTTTTGTAAACTACCGTACAGTTTCCGTAAAAAGTTTAACAGTTTCAGTATTTTGTTTATTAGTTTCCGTAATATGTCAGTTTCAGTTTACAGTAGACGTTTTTTTGCGAATTTTTCAAAAGTCACGTACAATACGTAAAAACTGGAAAAATGAAAAAATCCACGTATTGAACAACTAGGAATATGACCTTAAGACCCATATTGCATTCGGACAAAAAAATATTTTTCTGTGAGTTTTGAGGTATTTTTTATTTAAACCGGCAGATTCGGACCATCGGACGGTCACTGATCAAAGTAGCGATCTAAGAAGATCACATGAAAAGCCCATAACACAACTTACGATAAAGGCGCCTACAAAAGGCCTACAATAGAAACGCCTACTTTTGAACTATGGATATTACCGCCGTTCGTACATATATTGCATTCAAACTTTGAATTCTAAGATTCTTTCAAGATTTTAAGAATCTAACATTAATCTACGTGTTACCAACCAGAATGAGCCACGCAACTAAAAATTGGTTTACTGACGCGACCAAATGGAAAGCCGGCCCTTCAGTAAAACTTTTCGTACAATTACTGAGACGCCTAATGGAAGTCCACCCTTATTGGATATAGTCGGTTCGGTTTTGCCCGTAGACGTCCACGCTGGAAAAATTGAAACCCACGCGACGTCACGTGGTCAACTACAGAAGATTAAAATATATGACCTATGTCAACACACGCGTTGCTCGAGATGGTCTTAGCGGCCGTCAGTACGGACGCAGAATTATTCACGGGTTTCGATTGACACCTTCGAAACCTAGAAGGTGCCCTAAACGGCTAAACGGCTAAAAGTGTAAACCGTGAATCGCTATTAGCGTGTTGGTCGCTAATTGAGGTACCCTGTTTTTTTGGGCAAATTCTCAAATAGAATTAGACATTCTAAATGTTCCTACACGTTATTTGAGGTGTTCCATAAAATAGGATTCATGACTCTAATACAGTGCCATCGTAAATAGTGTGATGTACGGTCTGTCAGAGATGTACTTTTTGTACTTTTTAAGTAGAAGAGTACAGAAAAGATATTCACGCTGTCCCGTAATCGCGCTAACATGTAATTGCGTAAATATTTTCCGGCATTCGCGGAAGAAAAAAAAAATGCGACGGCGTACGATTTGAACAATTTCGTACATGCACATATTGTAGTGTGGAGATATTCTGAACCGAAATTTTTTATAAAGCAGTTTGCAAATTAGAGTGTACGAAAAATTAGAATAAAAATTATTTACAAAAAAGACGACATTCCCAATTAGCGTAAATAACGCTAATTGTTTCATTACGCTATCTATTTCATTACGCTAATAGCGATTCACGGTGTAGCTGTTTGTACGGCTTTTTTCTGGAGTGTCTACCAGAGTTTGAGGTGTCTACATAGCATTTTCCCTTAGACTTTTAGGCGTAAAATAACAGAGGGAAGTAGGCCGTACTGTATTGTACATTTGCACTTGTCTCCTGGAGTCTCAATGTCTCATGAGTCATCATGACTTGGTATCCATGTGAAGCAATGCGAATGTAGCGAGTAATATCCACAGCTGTGCTAATTTAGTGGTAGAAAGTCATAATTTCCTTCATTTTTTTTTGAGTCATGGGTGTCTTTGACAGGAATGGTTTAAACCTCTCATGGCGTAAATATATCCTGGGTGTTTGAGTGTAGAATCCAATGGGAACTATGGAGTTTTTTGTTGGAAAAGGACGACTTTTTCACTTTTTCCCCTTTGCAATCATTTTCTTTCAAGTTTTGCATCATACTTCATTGTTGGTGGCAGAATCAATCTGCTCATCTTCACAACAAATTAGTCAACAAGAAAAAACATTTTGTGGTGTAGCTGTTCAAATAGGGCAAAGGATTTCGCAAGAAGACCGGGCTGTTTGTGGCCAACTCTTCCCAGTTAATGGAAATGGCACAGAAACTAGCCTGTCCGTTAAATATTGCAATGGTAAAGAGGGAGAGACTATTTCTTGTGAGACACTTTTTCTCAAAGTTCTGGCTGTGTTTGATGGCCATATTGGCCATGAAGCCAGCGAGCTTGCAGCTTCACTTATAATGCCTCAAATACATAAACATTTTTTTCTCAGTGTCTCTAAACATGCTCAGGATGATTCAAAATCTTCAGATACATTGAATATCTTGGAGAAAGAGAGGGAAGGTTTCACAGGGAAGGGGCCTGACAAGACTCAGCAAGAATTGGACTTGAAAGTTGGAGTTTCAGCAAATGATAGCATCATTTGGGAAGGAACTTTGGAGGACTTGAAAGATTTATTGAAGTATTCTTTAGAGGCATCTATACAAGACGTTGATGTCGAATTTTCAAATGTAAGTCGAGTTTGTTGGTTTTGAAATCCATGTGCAACTTTATTCGATGGATGACAATCGAGAGGGCGCATCAGAAATAAGAAACTGTTGACATGAAATCGGTTTAATTTTGTGCAAGTGCCCCGAGAACAATGTTGATTCAAGGACAGTAAAACCCATGACTTTTCATCTTATTATTATTTTTTTGGAGGAGACAACCCTAGAAAACCATAAAAACCATGAAAACGAACCAGGGCTTGATAGAGTCTCAGGGACTTGGAGTCTTGGTTTGGAGTCTTGGACTTGGGTCTTGTATTGGTCTTGGGATTACCTTACTTTATATTATTGTTGAGCTGTATGAATAAAAGTGAGTTTTCCAGTATGCGTTAGTCATGCCTAAAGAATTTGGCAAGAGATACTCAAATGGTTTTTAAAAAGGATGATGGTTGGTTCTTGCTGAATTTTAAGTAGGACATTTATTGCTGATGTATTGAGTTATGAGGCATTGATTTGTTATCATGTCATTGTCATTTGGTCTAAAAGCAAGGTGATTGTGCATGGGCAAACTAGATACATTCTAAAAAAAGGCAGTGAAAAAGTGGAACATTGCGGGAAGTTTCTCAGCTAAATAAAGTAATTGAGTCAAATGTTTATGTTTTCATAGGCGTTTTGCATTGTCTAGCTTGCTCTTCATAAAAGGCAGATTTTATGTTTAATATTTAATCAATAAGTCCTTTTTCTCCTTTATGAGTGCTTGCAAATCAGGAAAGGCTGCTTACAGTCCGTATACCACGCTAGTTCTCATTCTTAAAGTGCCAGGTATATTAACATACTATGCATATAATAACATATATATAGATATATTATATTATGTGTATGTTATATATATATATATGTATATATATATATATATGTCATCTGGCTTATGCGCGTTGCTCTCCTATGTCGAGAAGACTAGGGTGCTAAGTGGTGCATTATATTCTGTGCAGTGAAATTTAAACGAGGCTGAGGAGTCTTGTTCAGAAATAATTCCATCGTTGCAGTAAATTGTCCATCGACTTAGCTGTCACTTGTCAGAATAGTTTCCTGCATTGTTATCGGCCATTTGCCAGGCTTGAATAATGCCGAGTTTCTAAGAAAGAACATTAATATAAAAAGTTTAAACAAATTGTGAAATTGTTGGACGTGTTCATGGAGCAGGTTCGGGTTTGAGTCGTAACTCATTTGGGACCGCGCTACTCAGAATAATTATGTGTGAATAAGGTTACATTGTACTCTCGGTGATCAAACAACTTTTTGTGACCTCCTTATTTGGTGCATTAGAAGACTTGTCAATCAGTGTACATATAATTTCTAGCTGGCTTGACTTAACAATCATTTGACTTACATGGAGTTGCAATCTTTCCATTATTGGGCATCCTTTTCAACTGGATCGAATAGCTAGTCAAGATTGGTTCCTTTTTCTTCGAAAGTTTTAAACCTCAACGAGAGGAAAGGAAAAACCCCTGAGAAAAGACATAAATGTTTTCAAGCAGGAGCCTTTGTAGTCCAATACCGTTGGACCTGACTGGACATATCAGGTGTTTCAATTTCCTGATGGATGCAATCCTGCAACTCCTCGGGATTGTAATCCTCCAGCATATTAGTGTGAAATATGCTAATAGTTTCCTTATAGTCATTGTTGAACTCTGGCACAGTTTGGGGACAGGGAGCAAGTGGCTCTGCAGCAGGAACTACTGCGTGTATTGTCCTTCTTTTGGAAAATAAGAAAGGAGAGAGCCACTTTCTAGTGGCGAACCTTGGGGATTCGAAGGCAACTTTTTGCAGAAGAGTTTTTGATGGCGATCGATGTACGGAAGGGCAGCGGCTTCTGCTATGTAAGGGACTCTGAGATTTGTGCATTACAAACCGTTTCATGTTTTTTAGTAAACATAATTGATTCATTCAGTTTAAAATAATCATCGGTTGGGGCAAGTTCATAAAGATGGACAACATGAATGGTCCGGAAAATGTAGCTTGTCTGGCCAGATGGAGGAGAAAACTAGAGGAGTGTTATAAGGCAAACATCCTAAATAGGAAATTTCTTATTATGCATTTGGGCTCTCGGCAGAGTATGATGATGACTATTTGTTGGGGACAGTTCATGCGATGATAAAATAGTGTCTGGGCTTTTGATCGATTGTACAGAAAAGTTCGTCGAAAAATTATAGTTACGCGGTCTAGTTTAAGTTCAATATACATGAGTTGTTGCATTGGTTCTATCTACTTGGTCTCTCAGCTGTGGAGTTATTGACAGTTTTGAACACAATCTTGATCTGTGTCTAAAGAGCTGCTCCACTATCTGAACTTTAGTGGCCTTATATATTTTTTAGTGCAATGTTTTGAGCAGCTCACAGGAGGAAACTGCGCAGAACTTCAGGAAAAATGAAACTCGCGGTTCAAAAATGTTTAGCAGGTGCTTTATGTGCCGAGGATCTTCATCTTGTACACCAGCCAAACAGAGAAGATGAAAGATCACGAATTGAGTCGTTGGGGGGAACAGTTGAACAGAGAGGAGGAGTCTGGCGGGTCAATGGAGAATTGGCTGTGAGTCGAGCTATTGGAGACCTTCCTCTCCGACCCTTTGTTATTCCCAATCCAGAGTTTACAGACTGGCATTATTTCCCGAGTTGTTTGACAGACATGAATAAGCAGGAGGAGAGTGAGCAGAATGATCTGCAGAATCCGGAGGTAAAGAGGGGAGAGAATATAAAGGAGAAGGTATGGACCGGGCAAGGCAGGAAAGATGGGCATTGTGACTCCAGGAAAGAATCTTCACACTATTTAGTAGTAGCTAGTGATGGCGTCTTTGAGAAGTTATCCTCTCAGCAGGTATGTTCAATTTTATGTGCAGTTGAGAACGAGATTCCAGTTTGGAAACTGTTTAACGACAGTGTGCTACTAGAAGGACCCATACCTTTAGGTCCCCCCCGGGAAGCTCACATTTTGGGGCTGGATTTTCAAGAAACTCTCAAAGAGGGAAATCTGGGTACCAGTTCCTTGGGCGAAGTCTTACAGCAGAGTGGAATTGCAGGTGGTGTAAGAACGCTAAGTTCATCTCTTTTGTCTTCTGTTTCAGAAAAGTCTGAGAGGGATGAACTCGGGTTGTTACAAGGTATGGCAGAGGCTGTAGTGGAACTCGCATTTGGTTTAGGAAGTATGGATAATATGGCCGTCATTATAACTAAACTGGGAAGGAGTTTTGAGGAAGACTCTGGGAGAGAATCGGTAAACAGAATGAAAAAAAATGCTGGGATATTGGAGGAGCAAGAGGATATCCTGCTTGATTGCGAATCCAGCGGATCGTTTAGAGTAACAGAAGAAAGCAAAGAATATGGATCGGATATGGTAGAAGATAAATATCTGAGTGATGCTGAATGTACATTGAAGGCTGAAAGTGTCAGTAGTTCAGGAGCTCCCTTAGGTTCAAATGAGGACAGTTCATTTCAGAAGATGAACTTAGAACATGTGGTTTTGTCAAATAGCATGGAAGGACAGGTGGAAAAATCAATTGAGAACACAGCTGTGGTAGAAGCTGGGGTTTTTACTCCAACTGTTTCCACAAGTTTGGCTTCTTCTGCAGGTGATGCTTCTTCTGCGACTGTTCATATGTTGGTAAGGATCAAATCTCATAGAAATTGGGAAAGGTTTGCCATCCGTAACTTACATCACTACACCCCAAATCGCTATTAGAGTTAGTGAATTATATAGCCACGTTGCGCATTATAGGCCACTTGACTACAAAGTGTTATCAACACGACCTCATTATTTTGGGTTAAAAAAAGCACTCAGTTGAATTAGAGTGGTTAATGGAGATGAGCAGTGTAGCAGACGTATCCATGCAGCAGACGTTATCATTCGAATGGAAGAATTGTTGTAATGAACAATTAATTCGTGTTAGTTTTCTATGATCTTTCTCGTTTTGACTCTTGCATGTCCTTGTTGACAAAATATTGCTGGTGATCTCCATTTTAATAAAATGTAAATGTTGGAAATGTTGATGTCAATGTCAATGTTAACGTCAATAGCTGTTTTAAACCAGCACCAATGTTGATACTGATGTAACTGCAATTTCGACGTCGATGTTGATATTGATATGATGTTTATATCTATGTTAAAATCGATATTGATGTTGATATCGATGACAATGTCAATATTGACGTCATGTCAATGTCGATGTCGATAACAATTTTTTTAATGTCTTAGATCAATCTCTATGAAGAAAGAAATCGATGGATTTGATCGAGAATTCTAGATGCAGGTTTATCCTTCCTATTTTTGAACCCATGTCAAAATCTCCTTCCCTTTGCCGAGATCTTTCGCAATAATATAGCTAAACTCTTTTGCGTTTCTCATTTGCCCTTTTGTTTCAGGTGGCAGGAACGGACATGCCCCACTGTTATGAGTTACTAGAGCTTCTTATTAGTCACGAAATTCTATCCACTGGGGCTGTCCCAGAACACTTGCAGGAAAATGAACCTTTTTTACAGCCTCATTGGGACGATCCCACTTTTCCCAATAATCCCAATAACTTTGTATTGCAAGAACTGAATGTTGGAAAGGTTGGGAGATTGGAACTCAGGAGTGGTTTGACTGGGGTGCATGGAGCAGTAGAGAGGGAGAAACAAGGACATGAGATGGGATGGTTACAAACAAGCTTGACAAACAATGTCTATGGGAAGGATAATGTGGATATAGATGAAGAGAGTGAAGTAGAAAAAAGTGACCATGAGGACGAGATGAGAGGAGTACAAATCGAGAAGAACAATCGAGGGTCTTCTGTCAGCCAGAGAGGACTAGCTAGTGATATATATGGTGAATTCGAATTGCTCTTTTTTTCCCTTTTGAATGCAAACTGCTCTTATCTTTAGGGAATGATCAGTATTAAATGAGATAAAACTGGTTGACGTTCCATTGTCAGGTAATTAGAGCCCCCTTTATCTTTTGTAATGCTGTTTTGTTTTGACTATCAGAAAGATCTCCTCGTAGTGTTAAAACATGCCATGACAAGGAGTTCAACTACGCCTTCGGTGGTTTGCTAGGGTAATTACATCTCATAAACGTGGACAGAAAAAGCTGTTTAACTTGTTTTGGGGGGCCAACATCATTTATCATTTATGTCTAGTTCTTATCTTTTTGTTACTTGCAACCTTTTGCACTCTTGTCAAGGTAAGTGAATCCTCTATCCATTCTTTACTTAAATGAATTCTATGCTTATACTTATTTCCAGAGCTTGCTTTTTTTTTTTTCCAGAATCCAAAGCTCTGATGGATGTCATTTATGCCCACCTAGTTTGCCCTCAGCCTCTCAGTGAGCTTTGTGCAACTTCTCCTCCACAAGGTCTCAGCAAATTCCTCCAGATTATTCAATCTGTGCCGTTAGATCTTCTCCCACTCCCTGATGTCGAAGGAGGCGAACCGCGAAGTGGTTCATGGCTACCTCCAGATGGCTTTGCCCACAACAGGTCTTTTTCTACTTTTTTTCTCAGACACATCATATGTAGGTTCCGTGTCTGAGCCCTAATTTAAAAAAGGCCTCTATACTGATCCCATTGCGAGCAAATTGTTTTTTGTCTTTTATTTCTGGTTCATGTTATTTTTTAGTGAGAGTGATTTGAAGTAAACGTCTGGGTCATTGTTTACTTAACCATCCACCGTAAATAGTGTGTAAAAAGGGGACAGGAGAGCAGAGAGGAGACAGAAGGTAGGAAACAGAGGAAGAGGCAGAGAAGAGAGAAAGAGGGAGAGAGCAGTAGTGGTAGGGATGGATTTTTAGTAGGGAAGAAAAAAATCGTATGCCAAAGTACATACACAGAAAAGGGCCCCACTGGAACTGCAAAACTTGGGCTTCTTAACAACTGTGGTCCTCACTAAATTTGGCTCATACTGACTTCCGTGCAGGTCCCAAAAGACTGGCCCTCAAAAATAAAAACAAAGTTTATAACTGGTGAAGACTGTTGTCAACTCCATTTACGATGTTGTTGTGTTGTCTGGTGCAGGTATATTTTGGAACAAAATTTTGCAAGGGGAGGATTTGGAGAAGTTTGGTCGGCAAAAAAAAGGGAGGCTTGTTCTGGATCCAATTGCAGCCATGGATTTGTGCCTTCTGGAGATGGAAGTTGTTTTGAAAAAGGTTATGAAAATAGAAGGCATGGAGAGAAGGAAGAAGCTACATCTCATGGGAATGGTGGGGTACCAGAAGAGGAAACTTTCATCTTAAAAAGATTGCTGGTGAGTAATTGCCTATTTCTGTGGCACAGAATGACTAAGGAAACTTCGGAAATAAATGAAATTTGGGATATTTTTTGCAAGAGTTCAGTGTTTGTATTTGCTGGAGTTAGGCACTTAGAGCTCCTTCCTTTTGTTTGAAGCCTTCCCACCCCTGTCTCCCTGACCTTCCCTCTCCCCTTCCATCCCCCTGTCTCTCACGCTCCTGTTCCTGGACGTTTTGTCCCTCTCCTTCTCCTCTCCTGCTTCAGATAATATAGTTGACTTGATAGCTTCATAGACAGATCTGATGGAAAAAATTATGGATGGGTTTTTTTGGGTTGGTTTCTAGAATGTTGAGGGAGGACGTCTGAGTGGTTTACGAGAGAAATATTTTGGAGAACTTCTTCGAAACGCCACACTCTTACTCGGGGCCAATCGATGGAGAGTAAATGTTCATACAGAGGGGGGAGAAAACCCAATTAAAACCGAAACTTATGTATCTGAAAGTATTGTGGTTTCCGGGGAATTTCAAATAAACTTTTCTGAGGGAGGAGAGAATCAAGGTGGTAGTGGGTCCATGTTTGAATCAGCTTCCAATTTGGGTGATTTCAATGACAGGGATAGAGAACAAAAAGAAAGGCAATTTGTTCAGGCAAAATTGGGAGTATGGGAAGAGATAGGGAGAGGAAATCTCGAATACTACAAACGGGTGGAGGATAGGGATTTCAAATACGACGGAGAAATCAGAGAGCAAACAAGAGGTGAGGTTGTAGAGATTAAGGAGAGTAAGGAAAGTGGAGATGACAATTTTCAAGGCACCAATCCTAGTGGGAAACTTTTGGAGATAAATGAACTTTTATCTTTTGAGAACCAGTTGCCAGGGAGTGATGGAGAAAATGAAACTGTGATAACACAAAGTATGGAAAGGGAACCTGAAAACGAGCCGGTTTCGATGAAGGCCGAGTATTTTGAAAGAATTGCTCGATTTGTTGAATCTTTTGATGTGGGTAAAGAACTATGGTTAGTTTTTGTCAACGAGGGAGTTTCTCTCTCCTCATTGTTGTATAGTACAGAGGAGGGAGAGCCTGGCCAGGGAGGATATCAGGTGGTAAAGCCTTCTGAATTTTGGAGTTTTTTACGGACAACAAATTCAGGAAAATTGGCTTTAAAAAGTATTATGCGACAGCTGGTGAGCATTGGATTTTTTAGTTTTGTCTTTCAGTTTTGTGAAATTTTCAAGGTTGCAAAGTTTCAAGGTTTGTCATCGTTGAAAGTTTTTGTTTCTCATGGTTCTAGCACTCGTTTTTTTCTTGTTGAATGTTTTTTTTTGCGGGCAGATGGAGAGTTTGTTGGTCTGCCATTCACACAATATAACTCACCGGGACGTCAAACCAGGTTCATTTTCCTCCATTTCTGACTGTTTTGGTAATTGTTAATTTATTTTGAGGATGATTTGTATTCTAAGTTTAATGACGATTTATGTGTTTACACTTTCTGTCGCTTGATAATTCTGTCTCATTTTTTTTTAAACAAGGAGTAAAAACGGCTAGCGAGTCGTTGGTGTGTTTCTATATATTTTTTGCATAGATTGTCAGAAATCAGGAGTCAACTGAAATTGTGCAACTGATCTCATGATGGTAATTAATTTTGAAAGAACGTTTGTTTGTTGTATTATTGAGGTGGTAGTTTCAAAGTGCGGAAAAAGAGTGGTCATATCTTATGTTTTTAATTTGAGATTTTTTAGTTGAATCTGAGGTTTCTTAGTTTAATTTGAACCTTACTCACTGGGATGTGAATTGAACACGTCTTCGATGACCTCTTTATCCAAAGTTAAGCACTTGGCTGAGATTGTGGTCAAATTGCTATGTATAATTATTCGATTATTTCGTTCCATTCTGAGATTTTTAAACTTAATCTGGAATTTCGTATGGGAAGTGAATGTGTGGTTGGACAGAAAATATGATCATAAAAACTACGTGGAAGAGCAAAAGGTCTTCTCCTCCATCAGATACACAACCAGCATCTGGGACAGATGTTAAAATGTAATAAACATCCATCTAATACCATTTATGTTACTATTGATGGAGAGTCATTGTACTACACCGTGTACCATTATTTTAGTAGAGGATTAAGCAATTATGCCGAAAAAGGACGAGTTAGAATCATGTTGTTGTTGATATCATTCATTTTTATTGATGTTATACAATGTTCAATAATCCAAAAACACTGGCACAGAATAAGTAGTATTAACTCTAGTAGCGATTTATTTGTGTACCAATCTTCTCATTAATGTGTTCTCTTCCTGCCCTCTCCCTCTCCCTCCTCTCCCTACCCGCGTCCCTCTCCTTTCTCTCCCTCTGTGCAGGAAACTGGCAGATTTTGGGAGTGCTGTGGACTCTTTTTCGTTGGCTCATCTCTATGGACCCCACGGTCCCTCGAGGCATGTTTTTGAACCCATATCATTTAAAAAACAACTTAGAATTGTCCCCAATGTTGTTTATATTTGTCTATGTTCGTTTATGTTTGTTTATGACTGTTTATGGTTGTCTATGTTTGTTTGTGTTTGTTTATATTTGTTTATATTCGTTTAATTGTCCTTGAAATAGATTAGAACTGCATAAACCATCAATATACCGCCTTGGTTTCAGCTTTTTTTTAGGTTTTTTTTTTTTTTTTTTTTTTTCGGGTTGTCTTTGCTGAGCTGCAAATTATGTCACAAGCTTGAATTTTGATATATTTCTCACTTATAATGAAGCTGAAACGAAAACCTTGAATAGTTGTCATCGAAGTGAACAAACTCTTGTTATTTTGTAACTCCACAGCTGAGTTTGAAAAAAGTTATTCGCTTTGATGCGGAGTCATTTTAATCATTAGGTCAACAGAGAGACAACTGGATAGCCCTAAATAACTGAACTTAACCATATTTTTGTGTTAATATTTTTCTTTGGGTGTGTGTGAGATGTTAAATTGGTAGTTTCACAGATTTTTGAAATCAACAGTTTCCGGCTGTTGATTCAAAAAATAGAATCAACGGTTTTTTGTGTTAACATTTTTTTGTATGTGTGTTTTGGTATTTCGACAGGGCTGAACTTACGGAGTTTTATTCTCCTCCGGAGGTTCTTCTCGGCAAAGCTCGGCCCACATTACCCTTTTTTTTTTCAAAAGGGTATTCTTTTTTTTTGGCTACGGACAGGGGAGAGGGGGGAAGGGGAGAGGGGCGAGCGAAGAGGAGATTGGGGAAAGGGGAGATAGGAGAGGAGATTGAGGAGAGGGGAGAGATGAGAGAGGGGAGAGAGGGGAGGGGGGCGGGGAGAGGGGGATTGTCATTAAATGGATGGTACGATATCAGAGTAAAAGAATCATTAGTATTGATGCAGAATAAAAATAGATAATTTTGCGGACAGGATGATGGACTGGATGATGGTGATGCCGTTGTTGCTAATATCATCAGCGTAGTATATATTTTTAATTGGACTGGTTGTAAGTCTTATCCACTTTACTTCGAGTGAACAATTGGATTGTTAGTTCACAATGTCTAATATAATGTGGATTCGCTTAAATAAAGATGTGAGTGATGAAATCCGAGCCTGTAGTATTCTTCTATTCGGGCACAAATGCGCATGCAAAAATAACTTAAAGCGTTCGTTTGCCACACCAATTAATGTATGCTTATTTGCAGAAACCGACTTTTGATGGTAGTAGATGTAAATTTTTGACCTTTATGGTTTATGGTGTAATTTTTCTCCATTTTTTCAGGTATGATATATGGAGTTCTGGAGTGGTTTTTTTGGAACTTATTCTTGGAACACCACATGTTTGGGCCCTTAGTAGTCGCACTCAAGCACTTTTGGAACGTCGACTCTATGGGTGGGATGATTCAGCCAAGGATACTGCCTACTTGTATGTTTCTCTTACCTTCACTTTTTGACTTACGTTTTTTTCTTACCGTCAATCCTTGAAAATTATGCTTTTCTTACTGTCAAGTTTTTGAATCAAAGGAGATTTGCTGTTGGATGAGCTGAATTAGCTGAATCGGTTCTGATCAAGTTGTAGAAATGACTCTGTTCGTAGTTCTTCTGACAGTAGCTATGTGCAGATTTATATTCGAGCAACTTGATTGCTTAGTCTTTCTTTGGTTGTGTATCAGATTATGTTAATGGTTTTTTTTTCTATGGATGTTAAATAGTTCAATCAATGAATTAAATTTTATTTAGTAGGAAGACACACAGGCACCTCGTGGAATAGAATAGGACACAGTACTAAAAGGCAGAAATTGAGGCCTGTTATATTTTTTTTCTTCAGATTTTGCTGAGTAAAATTGCATTAGAGCAAGGTTACATGAGTATGATGGCCACATTCTTCACAGTTTAGAACTATGGAGTGGTGGACACTCTCGGTCCAAGAATGACCAGTAACCCACTCTAATTGGTGGTGGCTTTCTCTTTGTATGCAGATTACGAGCTTGGATGGAGCTTTGTATCCAGCCAGGGCATTCCGATCATTGGAGAGGAAACATGGACACATCGCAGTTTAAAGAAGGGGAAAATCCTTGGGTGAGAGCCTGAATATTAGTTGTCTGGAGTTTACTATTTCACTTTTGATTTTTGTTTGTCTATAGCACATTCAATACATCTTCCCTACAATTTCTTCCACTGCATTTTTAAGCGTAAATACTATTCTCGGGAATCTAGAGAGGAGACTGCTGCGGTTGATTATTGACTGTGACACTGTGTTGTCGTTCTGTATTATATCACATTCTTACTATGTCCATGACTATATCCATGTGTTATTAAGTTTATTTATTTATGTTACTGTGTTATATCGTCAGCTTTTTTACAATATAATTACTTGTATTTTCTCACGAAGTCAAATATTCGGCATATTTGTGTGCTTAAACCAGATACTTTCACCATTCCCAGAGCACAGGGTCCAGTTAGTAAGGCAGTCAATTGGTTTCACTGTTACAATTTTTTTTTTTTAAAAGGGAAATCATCTATAAATTTGGGATTTTGTTTCAGGAAAATGGCCTTCCAGCTCCGTGGGATTGTACAGAAGAAGCACTCATGCGCCGTATTCGCCAGCGAGATCCTCTGGACCTTGGGTGAGTTTATCCACCGTACCTAATGTGGACGGACCAAGAATTTGGATGCTAAGTAGATGGATGAACTTCAATTAGATATGGCTGGACTTCATAGTATTGTAATAGTATTGATTGGAAAATAGTGTGGTCAATGGCAAAAAGGGAGTTCGTGTGGACGCTCGGTCTCCACGCATTTGTGTCCAGATTCTCTGTGATTCACATTGGTAGTCCTTGGAAAACTGACACCTAATTTTGGTAAGTTCAACACTACACAAAGTGAGTTTCATGAAGGAGTGATTATTAATATGACAGTAGAATCAATAATACTAGACTTGGGTTACATGACATAGCGAGATTCTGTCCGCTGCTTTATTTATTGTTGACAGTTATTAACTCTATTTCGTGATTTTGGGCCAAAAAAAAACACTTCCGAATTTGTGTTATCAACTCCAGATGTAGGCACAGTGATGGAAGGAAGGGAATGAGGGTTTCCAGAGTCATTTTTCCTGAAAGTAGTCAATTGAAATCACTAAATTCTCTAAATGAACAAAAATATCATTTGCGTGTAGTGCTCTTCATAGGTGGACACATATATGGATATTCAATTTTGAAAATATCCATCAATTGGAGTTTGCTATTGCTTCATTTACAGAGGAAAATGACCCACGTTCAAAAGAAATGGGAATTCCATGGGCTTAGTTTTTCACTCTTAATTTTGTCGCGACTGCATTCAACACCGGCGACCATTACACTACAAACAAATTAATTTGTAACGGTTTATATAAATGTTTGTTATTTGTGGTCTTCAAAAATTGATCACGGGCCAATTCTGGTGATAATGTTTTTCTCTTTTTTCCTTACTCCAGAATGCCGGATATTTGGGCGCTCCGTTTTCTGCGACGACTTTTGCAATGGTATTCGGTGAGGAATAAATTACAACGGTCCATTTCCCTTCTCTAGATGAGTCAAAAGTTTAATTTGAGGATGTTTATGGTACACGGTTCTGGCTTTCCAAGCATAAGGGGTTTAAACTCACTGCTTTCAAATGTTACATGCTTTCAATTATGTTACAATGTATAATATGAGAAAATTTATCATTACAATTACCAGATAAAGCTGCTTTTACCAGCTGAAAAAAGAAAAGACTCAAAAAAAATTGAGGCTTCCTTAGGCTTTAGCTTTTTGTAGGACTTCTTTATCTTTTTGTCTAAGCTTTCCCCGCCTACTGATTAGTCACGTAATGTGCATAAAGACAGTATGTGAAAGCCCTGTGACTGGACACTACATACATTATACTATTACCTAGTGTTGGGTATCGGGTAGTTTCATATCGCGATAATTTCGATATTCGATATATCGAATATCGATCGAGCAGACTCCTCGATATATCGTACCGGGACCAACATAAACTATCGCGATATATATCGCAAAAATTACGTGTCCGTACAGCTAGAGTACGGATAACTGTACGGAAAATCATACGGAGAATCGTACGGATATTTACCCCCCCCCCCCCACTGAGGGGGGGGGGGGGGGGGAACCTTTTTTTAAAAAAAATTTTAAAATTTTTTTTTTCGATATATTGTCGATACGATATATCGGCGATATATCGGAAAAATATCGCGATATTTCGATAATCGATATATCGAAGCGATATATCGATTATCGGGTACCTAAAATTCGGTACATATCGAATATCGGCAAGTGGTCCTCGATACCCAACACTACTATTACCTCTATTAGAGTTCCTGTTTTTTCGCTCAGCGTACTCATCTTTCTCCCATACATGGGTTTTCCATCAAAATTTTGTGATGGAATGGTAGATTTTTTACATCTGATTTATCACTTTTGAACAAAAATCGGATATGTCTACACGGAGGAAAAGAGAATGAGAATCCGAAAAAAACATTAAACTCACCCTACACTGTAATAGTTAACCAGGTAGTGTGGATCCCGGATATTTCAATTTCTTTGTTGACCTTTTGTTGTTGGATATATCCTCGGTATGGGGGACAGGCTGATCGATTATTTCCTGAGAAGGCTCTCCAGCATGCATATTTACGTAACGATGGTCGTCAAGGTATGTTCTTAAGCCCATGATTAATGGATGAAAAATAAACAAACACACAAACTGTTAAACAAACTGGAAAGCGGTCACTGCTTCCTAAGAGAAAACACTCTATGGCTGATAGAGTTTGATTTTTTTTTCGCCTCTCAAAACTTGTGATTCTTTATGCACAATTGTCAAATTATTGTTTAAGAGTAAGTCAATTGCTCTTTATTTTCTGATCGCATATTCTGATGCAAAATCCAGTGAAGTATGCACGAAAAAAAGAGACGAAGAAGAGCTTGCTAGTTGATCTTGGTTTTTCCACAGGATAAAAAGTTTTTTGTCCTCTTATTGCACAGAGAGGCAAGTAGAGAAGTGATAATTAAAAAGACAGGTTTACTTACAAAAGGTCATCGCTAATTTTCACCCCATTCCAGCATTTATTGGAAAAATACTGTCTTCTCATGTCAAACTTTTAATTGTTTTTGGTTCAGACGGCTATAAATGCCCTTTTTGTGAAGAGGAGTTTGAATTTGTAGACGAATGTGAGCACCATCTTCATGCATTTCACAATCATTCCGAGTATTCAAAATCCAAACAAAATGATACTCGTTCTCTTCAAACGTGTATATAGGATGTCAGTTTCTGCTTTAGTTTTCATAGATTAGATTCTGTAACTAGATTTATAATTAGAGTTTAGAACAGTCTCATCATTAATGCAAGGAACCCTTCTTCAGCAGGTTCCTGCCAGTGAAATGTGCAGTATGTTTTTTAATTCCAAGAATTTGAGTATAAACTATTTGTGAAGGACGTCGAAATATAAAAATACTAAAGTCGTCTCTTTTCAAGCTTGTGCTACGCGGGTGATTATTTTTCGGGTAGTGAAATTGGTATAATAGTGGTTGCTAATTTTAACCGCTGTTCTTAACTCCTAGCAACAGCATTTCCCATGTTAGTTTTTGGATTAAAAGGTAATGAAAAAACCAAAAAAAACTACACCCCAGTGCTCAAGTGTCAAAGAACCTGTCTTCACTTCCTTAAAAATCCCTAAAAAACCCTGGAACCCTTGAAAAAATGTGAGGACAAGTGGACATGCGTTTGTTTTGGGATGATTCATCTTTGCCACGGATTTGTATTGCAACTATTTATTCACCTGCGTCTCTGACCTGCTTGAAAGAATTTTAATGAGCAGTTGTAACTGTTAAACCTGTTGTGTGTGCTGACTAGTCTTAATAATAAAAACAATGAACAAATTATAATTTAAGCTTTTTTGGTTTTAGTGAGAGCAACAAGAGATATGTTGCAGACTGTCTTTGTGATATTTTCATTGCTGGCAAAACAAGAACGTTGAACATTTTTTTTTCGTTTCCTGAAGTGCAGCCTTGTCGAATAATAGTCTCTTATTTTTTTTGTGTATCAAAACTATTATAGACAACAATTTGAACTTACGTTGGTTAACTCTAGTTCAGAAGTAGTAGGATCCAAAATCTGACAGATCTCTAGTGGATTTCTGGCTAATTAAGTTTTTGTTGTGACGTATCAAATACGATACGTCCCTCGATGTCACTCGTCGTCGATATGATATCCTCTGTGCTCAAATTTATCTATTCTTAGGTTATTGCGTGTTCTCTCATCTCTAACAAAATAACAACAAATCTCTCTTGGCTAAGTTAAAGAATCAAAAAAATAATTTTAAGTCTAAACTTCAGCAGCCATCCGGTCCTTGACAAGGCGATTGCTCCATGCCATTGCCTGGTGCGGATTTTACAAGGATTGTGTATAAGAAGATACCTATGCTACAAATGCAGGCTACCGCGAGGATAATCGCGAGTACACCGGCATACATGCACAGCTGTCGAACACGCATGAGCCGTACGTCTGTGGCTGGTATGCCTCCAGAGGACTGGCTGTATCTGCGGGTTGGAACCTGGGTGGCCTATCCATAGTAACAATTTCACATTGAACAGATAAAACAGATAACTGATAGAAAAGTAAGGCACATGAAGAAAACGTCTTATAAGCATTTATGCATACATCAGAGCCCATTTGGCAAGAGGGTAAAAAATTGAGCAGATTAAAAATAGATTACAGTCATACAGCTAAAATGGATATATGAATAGCTTTTCTTGTTTAGTTTTTAGTTTTTTTATCCTCGGAGTTGGTTGGATAGCTTTGAATAATCTGAGGAGGGATTCCTAAGCTATGTGCGGCAAATTACAACCCTATGTGCATACGTACATGACAAATTTAACCGTGAACCACGCACTCGAGTGTCCATATAAAATATTAAAAATCTTCCTTTATAGACTGGGTCATATAGGAGATATGCTTTAACACAAGGCCAAAGAAGACACCCATAGTTTTTTGTTATTTACATGTTTGCTTGCCACCACAACCATGCAACTGAGCTGGCAAACAACACAAGTTAAGTAGCAAAGGCTCACCTGAACAGGGTCAGGAATCAAAAAAAAGTTCTTCGCCGGTTTTCTGCGCCAATATTCAGACCATGTATTGCATTAAAGGACGTTTTAGGCAACCGATGAGTTGTGCTTCATAAAAGTAGTAGAATTGTCCCCCTTCATGGATAAATGGATCTTTTGCAAACTCATCAACTGGACATAAAGCATTGACACAGGACAACAATAAAAAAATAGTTTGCGATTGATATCCCAGTAAAATGCAGTGCATGAGGCTATAGTCAAACACATTGGAAATTGCGAACATCACATAAACATTTCCGTGAGATACAAAATGGATAACTGCTAAACACTCTGGATACTCTTCTTCATCAATGTTGTGAACCTACAAGCATATCTCGCAAATGTTGCTTTTTCGAGTTGTAAACCATCGTAGTATACAGGATCGATGCACGTATTTCATCTCGCCTTTGCATTCACATCCCAACGGCTCCAAACGTTCATGTCCCCTTTCTTGACATACTCTGCGATCCAACACGGTAGACAAAAATACATTTCCAGCTAATATTGGCTATTATCATATTACTATTTTCATGCCATAGTTTTAAATCTGACAGTGTTCTATTGATTCATACTTAACAATCTCATAAATCGTATCAGCTGACTGAAGTTCTTCCCTGGGGCCTTCAAACATGCGTAACAAAGTCTCATTTCCTGTCTTAAACCCTAAACCTTTTCCTTCCTACCTGCTGCAACCTTGTGGAAGGAAGACACTATTTCCAGCTATAAGATTCCTATTACCTGTATTCCCCTGGCAGCTTCCCTTCCAATCAATCAAAACCTGTTGAAAAAAACTTATTATTTATGGATTGACTTACCTGCAAGATCCTGAACTCGCATTACTTCCGAAGGATCGTGATGGATCAATAGCAATATTAACTTGATCTCTCCATAATCCACTTCCTGACATCGTTCCCCTACCTTTCATAAGAATTAAGAGATCTGATCTTTCACTGGATCCTACCAGGAGCCGTTTCAGCCATCCGATTCTCCACGCGTCATCAGATAGGTTGCAGGGAAATGAACAGTACTTTATCACATTGGCTTACGAGTTACAACATTAGAAAAGAGATGCAAGTGCTGAAACGAGTCGCCGTGGATTAACCGCTCTTGTCGGTACGGCGTAAATTCCTGACAGGCGACTTTACGTCCGCCGTCAGCGGTCAGCCGTCAGTCAGTCTGCGACGGTCATCGGCGGGGCACGCAAGAAAACGGTCAAAGGGCAGTCTAGAAAAAAAAAAAAAGATTGCCGATCGGCGGCTAGATTGACGGCCGTCGATTTTATTGATTGATTGCATAGTTCAAAAGTAGGTGAAAGTAGGCCCATACAATATGCCTATTGTACGCAAAACATACAATATGGCCTTAAGACCCATATTGTATTGGCCCCAAAATGAAAAAAAATAGTAACAGGGTTGGGTTGCACATCGATCGATAGAGAATTAAACGTCATGTCTAAATTTTGAAAAACATTCGGACAAATTTTTATTTTTCCGTGAGTTTTGAGGTATTTTTTATTTAAACCGTCAGATTTAGACGATCGGGCGGTCGATGATCAAAATAGCTATCTTAAAAGATCACATGAAAAGCCCATAACACAACTTACGATAGGACTTACGTCGGCGTTTTTTTTTTTCCGGGTTTTTTTTCTCGCGGAATGTCATCCTACGCCGTGTCAGTTCGCTAAAATATTTCGTCCGGCGGCGTGCGCTGTGCTATGATGATACGTCAGATTCGTACGTGCGTACAAGAGTGTGCACAACGCACACACATACAGTATGCCTACTCTGCGCGAGTTTTGTGCCAAGTTTTGTGCGCCTACCAAAGACCTACCATAAAAACGCCTACTTTTGAACTATGATTGATTGGCCCGCGGGATGCGTCGGAGAATTTTTTTTTGCCGTACGAACAAATTGCAACTTTTGGCGTACGAACAAATTGCCAAATCAATGAACACCATCATGATAATTTTAGTGTACCTCAAAGTTGTAACCTTTTGTATTTATTTTGGCGTTTTAATCTTTTCAACCCATGGGCAGGCGAATCCTAAGGGCAAGGTTCCATTAGGGGAAAAATGCCGTTGTTTACTGAAAGCCGTACTGTTTCGTACAATGCCGTACCAAAAAAAATAAAATGTCAGAAAAACAAGCCTACTGAACATAGTTCAAAAGTAGGCTTTTTTATGGTAGGCCTTTGGTAGGCGCACAAAACTTTGCACAAAACTCTCGCAACGTAGGCATACTGTATGTGTGTGCGTCGTGCACACTCCTGTACGAACGTCCGAATCTGACGTAAGATCAAAGTACAGCGCACGCCGCCGGACGGAATTTTTCAGCGAACTGACACGGCGTAGGATGACATTCCGTGGGAAAAAAAACCGGGAAAAAAAAAACCTGGAAAATTCTCAAATAGCGTAGTTTAATCTATATTTTTCATTACTCTAATTAGGGTTATTTTCCAAGTACCGTAAAAAATGAAAGTACGTTGTCTCTTAAATAGAGTGGTGTACGGTCAGTGTCATATCGTACATAAATGTACCTTTTTTAAGTTAAAAAGTACAATAAATTAGATTTAGTAACCGCAGACGCATGAGAATGTGCGATCTAAAAAGGGAAAAAAACCATGTCGTAAAAAATCGCGTTCACACACATTCGTCTGACAGCCGCGTTTCGACCGTGTGAACGCCAACGGGGTTGGTCCGTAGGTTTTGGTATTTTTTTTGGCAGTGTGGTATTTTATTTTTTTTATCGTCCCATACTGCCTGGTTGGTCAATTTGAGGCTTTATTTAGTGTGGCCCTCAAAATTGAAGACGCTAATATGACAGATTGTCCTTTCGTAAATTGTGTTATGGGCTTTTCATGTGATCTTTTTAAAATCGCCTACTTTGACCAGTGACCGTCCGATCGTCCAAATCTGACGGTTTAAATAAAAAGTCCCTCAAAACACACAGAAATATTTGTTTTTGTCCGATTTTTTTTCAAAATTTAGACATGTCGCTTAATTCTCTATCGATCGATGTGCAACTCAACCCTGTCCCTATTTTATTTCATTTTGCGGCCAATACAATATGGGTCTTAAGGGCATATTGTATGTTTTGCGTACAATAGGCATATTGTATGGGCGTACGGTCACCTACTTTTGAACTATGCTACTGAATGAGTGATTTGATTCTCCACGTTTATGGGCGTAAACGTAGACCGTCAGATGCATAATCGGATTCGCCATCGTCTGACACTTTCAGTTCGCGACAAGTGACCCGGAGTAGGTCAATTCTTAGCGCCTGAACGAATAGCATCATGCCTCGTGGAAAAGTGAAAAAATATCCACGACGACCGCGCGACCAGGTGGGTACACGTCGCATATGACATGTGCCTTCCGCCACGGAGGAAGCGAGGCCACCGGAAGCCGCAAGAAAATCTTTGACGGAGGATATTGTTTCACGCGTCTGTTGCCATCCACTAACCATTCTGACATTTTCGTACGCTTTTACAAATCTTAAGTTTCGTACGGTCGTACAGATTTTATTCAATCCGTTGTACGAGTCACTTTTACCTTCGCTGGTTACAAATAGTGGTCGCAATTTGCTGTCATAGATTCTTTGAAGATTTATAGAATCGTATTCATTTATTACGTGGACCAATAAAAGTTCGCCACGCAAATAAAATGTCGGTTACTGGCCCGACACAATAGAACCATGGTTTCAGTAAACGACTTTTTGACGTTTACTGAGACCGCCTAATTGAACAAAGCTCTAACTCATCAAAAAAAAATCAAACAACCTTAACGAATAGGTTGACTTTCGTTAAAGTCTCGCTCAAACAACGAATGTTTCCATGAACGTGCCACACCAATTTGGTAAGCTTTTGGCATGAACAAAAAAAAAACGTTTGTTTGTTTGGGACTTGTACTTAAATTTTGTACTTCATTTTTTTCCTGCAGACAACCAATGTCATGTCGCAAAATTGAAATCCACGACAACGCGTTTCTACTGTACCTTTCCCTCAAACTCTTCCCCATTTCGTTTTTCACGCTCTCTCACGCTCCACGTCTTGGGTCACGTCTCACTTTCAATAAATGTAAGGAGTTTGCGTAACGCGTAGAAGGTAAAAATAAGAGTGTCTTTTATCGAACATCGTAGAAGGTATTTTAGGGTTCGTGAACCTCAAAGCAAATTAAAATCTGTGTTTAAAGATTTACTTTTATACTATTTAAATTCTCAATTCTATTTTCTTTTGCTTTTTTTTCCTTTACTTTTTATCTTGTTTTATTTTTTTCTTTTTGTTTTTTTTTCTTTTCTTTATTTTTTCTTTTATTTTTTTCTTCCTCTTTTTTTTACTTTTTTTTCTCTTAGTTTTTTCTTTCTTTATCCCGCAATTTCTTAATGCTTTCTTTTGTTAGCCTCTGTTTTCTTTTTCTTTTCTTGTTTTGTAATTTATGTTTTTAACTACTCTCTAATTTGGACAATTTCACCCTAAATTCTAAAATTTTGAGCCCTAACTTCCGAGACCTAACCTCTAAATTTGAGCTATAATCTTTAAATTCATGCTAGGTAAAGCTGAACCCTAATTTTTGATTATTAATCTCAAAAACCAGGATTTTTGAATTTATGGTCCTTACATTTTGTTACCAATTTTTCAATGATTGTTTGCACATTTTGAGAGAATTGATGTAAATGCCATCCTCTAAATTTAAAGTTACAATTTTAAAATTTGACTCTAAATCTCAACTATAATCTCAAAATGTTAATTTGAAAACCTTTATTTTTGAGTTTTTGAACCCTAAATTTTGTATACTTGGCCTGTAGTTGTTGAGCTCTAATCTTCTATTTCACGAGCACAACAATTTTCTATTTCACGATCTTAGAGCCTTTTATTTTCAACATTAATTTGAAAACCCTAATGTTTAAAGTTATGAGTTTTAAAATCTATTAGGGTAATGATTTTTGTATATTTGCAGACTTGATAGAATTATTATGAGTGAAGACGATCATTTTGTATGTAAGTGGCACGGATCAACCAGCGCACGCAACGACCATCATTGCAACGGTAAGACCCGTTCAAACGTTTTTTTGAATGTTTTTTATTATTCTTGTAGTGCCATAAAATACTGAAGTGAATCCATATGAGTGAAAATTTACAAAAAATATTAAAGATAGATAAAACCTACTTTCTCATAGTTTCAACGTAAACGATGAAGGTTGTTCTTTAATGTTGTGTCATAAATAGCAAGATTTAACACTTTCGGAGTGTGTTAAAGTAACCCAATTACAAAGCATTTCACATATGATTTTGTTCACTCAAAACATTGTGTTGTGTTGTGTTGTGTTGTATTGTATTATGTTATGTTATGTTGTGTTGTATTATGTTATGTTTTCTATGTTGTGGGTTTTTTAGTTTTATGTTATGTCTTGTCCTTAACAACAAACTAGAACGCAATCATCGATACCATTTAGAATCGTTGAATTAAGTTATATATTGAATTGGTATGGTGTAATTTTTTTTCTTTCGAATTGATAAGTTTTTAAGTATAATTAACTCTTTTATTTTTGTTTATATGTCTAAATTTTGATAATTTTACGTTAACTTTTGAGGGAGTTGAAAATGGTAAATATTTTAATTATAAATTGCGTATTACGAAGCGAATGGGTTTTTGACAAAACATATGATTTTATAAGATTTATGTTTTAAATTGAAATTTGAATTTACGTTTCATTTTGTTGTGGCAATATGATAACTTGCAACTTTTGTTTTTCCCAATCTTTATCACACCCCTCACAGATAACATATCAAGAAATGAAATGCGAGATCCTTAGCCTCCACGCGATAACAAGAGACACGAGCTTTTCACCGGCACAAATTACTCTTTGAAACCACCTTTATTAATGAATACCCTTCAACTCAACATGTGGTTCCGTCCTCCATGCTTTTTGAATTCACACCCCCAAACCAACCCGTAATGATATCTTTGTTACTGCTTCTCACAATTTTATCTCTTTTCACCATTCTTGATACACACAACTACTATAAATATGCCCATTTTCCCCTCGTAATGTCTTTGTCAACAATCAAAGATTCCACATTCTATGTCAAGCATTCCAATTGTTGTCGTTTGAGAAAATATCCGATTACCAAAAGAAAGACTTTTACAATCAACTCCCATGTTTTCTCAACATCCATCGGTTGCAACATCACCTATTTATGAAAACTCAACCCTTTTAACACAACTTTCCTCCAAAATTATCGTATTGATCCCTCCGAAATAGAGAAAGACGTCGAAAAACAAGGGAAATGGAGGAAGACGACAAAAAAAAAACGGAACTCCTAAGAGAAAAACAATTTTACGTGTGAGACAAAAAGTGGAGAGCGGGAGCTATTTGAGGGTCGGAGGCATTTGAGATAGAGGTGGTGAATCGAGAGGAAAAGCAAAAGTTCCTACATCATCCGAATGCAAATGCAAAAACAATTTTGTGAGTAAGGTTGGAGAATGGAAGTAATGAAAGAGAGTGGTGTAAATTGAGATTGTAGTGGAGGTAAAAAAAATATAATAATCTAACCAATGATTTCAAAAAAAATAAAAACCATGTTTTTAAAAGCCACGTCGCCCTTTATTTTACCATGCAAAAAAAAGACAGAACAAACAACGGTTTGCCTTTACTTTGTCAAAGGCATTGTTTGATGAAATAGAAATATGGCTTCACATGAGGGATGTAGTGAACCCTAATATCAAATGGGATACCAGTGACGATCCATCGAAGACCAATAATAATTTGGAAAATAAGAATAATTTGTAGTGTTGAAAGAGAACTCAACAAGCCAAAAATACACAATAAGTAAAACAATTGCAAAAAGAAATTATAAAGACGAGAATGGATCTAAAAAAACGCAAGTGACGAAATTAAAAAGAAAGAGAAGATAAAGCAAGTGAAGAGATTCTCTTCGCATAAAGATAAATATTAATTCAGGGAAAAAAAAACGAGATTTATGCAAGATATAACAATAAAATTATTCGCATATGGTGGAGGAATTTGGTGAAATGTTATAAGATTGTATTGGAAAAACAATACAAAATACTTTTTCCAGTTGAGTCTTATGACATTTCACAAAATCTTCCACCATATCCGAGGATTTTTTTTGTTTAATCTTGCGTACATCTCGTTTCTTTTTTCGCGTGGCTGAATTCGTTTTCTTCTACTTCATCCAAATTATCATCAAAACTCGGTGGATCGTCACCGTATCCCAAGTGACCTTAGAGTTCACAAAACCTTTTATGGGCAGTCCTGTTTCCATTTTATCAGCTAATACCATTGTTTGTTTTTTCTTTTTATTGCCTGCTAAAGTAAAAGGCGTTGGCGCTTTTAAAACCATGGTCTCTAATTTTTTTGAACTCATTGGTTAGATTGTTCCATTTTTTTTTACATTCATTCCAATCTTGGTTTAACCCACTTTTTTTTATTACTTTAGAAATTTCCCCTCATTTCTCAACCTTACTTGCGAATTAGCTTTGGCACTTGCCTCCGGATGATGTAGGAATTCATGGTTTTTCGCTTCATTTAACACCTCCATCTCAAATAGCTTGCACTTTACGTTTTTTGTTTTGAAGCAATGATTTTTAATATGAGCTGAATTCTCGTACGCGTGGGTCAAAAAGGGGGAAATGCCAAAATGAATACAAAAGACGCCAAAAATGGAGTATATTCAAAGTATAAAAATAACGTTCATTGCCTTGTGATAAATCAATTTTTTCGGACGACAGAAGGTATTTTGTTAAAGACTGGATTTTAGGGGAAAGCGATCGGAAAAACCCGACTTTTTAACACATGGCATAACCCATTAGAGTCGAATGTAGTTTCCTTAAAGTAGTTTCACGAGTAATCATTTGTAGGTTTGTACTTGTGAGCAAACATCTGGAGCAGACAAGTTTGTTTTTGGGGGCATGATTTACTAGGTGGTGTCACATCCCTCATTTTTTGAGCTAGCCCGTCATATTCTTATTCATTGTGTTTGGATTTTTTTATATTTTCTTTTACTTTTGTTCCTTGAATCTAGGTGGTAAACCAAAAACCTAGGTGGTTGACCGTCGGTATTTTTGCAGTAGAAGCATCTGTTTTCCTTAGTTTTGTTTCATAAAATTGTTCATTAAATCAACGCAAATTGGTGACAAAGTTTAAAAAAATCACTTGTGCAATTAACTAAGCAGGTTGTTCATTGTATCTTTTGTTTACTTTGCATAGTTAGGTTTGGATCATATGTCATTTCTTCAAGTGTTGTATTACACGTGACCATTTAAAAGTAACAATATTTATTGCAAACATTGTTTCATATTTGTACATATGTTAGGGTAATCACACTTTTGAAGTTTTAGTTTCAATTTTAAGTTAAATTGTGTTCTTCACATGGTGTTTGCACCCAAAATTTGTGTAATATACCCACACTAGAGTGCAAAATGTAATTGTTTATTTTGCTCATATCTACCGTATACTATGTGTTTGTTTATAAAACCTTCAAAAACTAGGTTACGGAAGGACAAATTTGCTTTTTGGTGGTCGTTTTACCTATCCCCGCTGATTTCGTCCCTCAAATGACACCATTATCTCAAGTGCCCAAGATAAAACCGACCGAGAACAAAATGTCAAAAAAGTTGCCATAGAGGTAATCGGTTGGTGACAACGAAACGCTTATGTCGATCATGTTCTGTTATCCTAACTCACTAAGTGTTAGGTTATTTAACCGCTAGACGACAACGTGAGTTGCCTTTACAATATGACAAGAAAATTAACTTTTACCTTATAAACATATCATTGTCGCAATAGTAATTAACTTAGTGCGAGTGGAAACAGTGATTGAAATGATCGGTTTTTGTGCTTAGCTGAAAAGTCACTAACGCAAAACTACCTTGTGTACGATATTATTTGAAATTCTCAAAAGAATCCATCCTAAAAGCAGTGCGTTCTACCTCCTCCCAAATTACCCGACTTAAAAATTAGTGAATCTCGTGTATGCCAATAGTATTTTGTGAGACTTCCTCTTAATCGATTCGAAGTGTTTAGAAAGATGAATCCGTTCAAGATGATAAACAATGTATCATAAATAATAGAGTAGCCTTACGGATACAATGTAAGAAGAAATCAAACCTTTGGTTCAGTTTTTTTTTTTCGTTTCGAAACAACCGGTTGTCCTCCGCTCAACACCATTTATTCCCTAATGTCACAGTCGTTTCACACTCACATTACTTTAAGAAGGAATAATTTTTTGGTTCTCTTAATGTTGCCGATCGAGAAGCAACGACCTCCAAAGGACGCAATTACTTTCACAGTGACCCAGTTGACAACTTTAAACCTTTTACTTTGGAGCTATTTGGGACATTGGACCTTTATCTTGAAAACTTTTTACGTGATTTCGCTTGACGTTATTTTAAGTTAAAGAACTTGGAAGCCCTTCCCCAACCCTCATTTCGGCTTCCTACCACCGATGTATCTTTGTCGCCCTTCCGAGTTCTCAAGCATTAGGCCTTCACCTGATAAATCACGGCGATGGTTGTGGATTAGAGACTTACCTCCTTGCCACTCGGCGCACATAGTTGATATTTGCATTCCGACATTTAGTCTCTCTCTCTTTCTCCCCCCCCTCTCTCTCTCTCTCTCTCTCTCTCTCTCTCTCTCTCTCTCTCTCTCTCTCTCTCTCTCTCTCTCTCTCTCTCTCTCTCTCTCTCTTGTAGGATCTTGAGCAAAAGACATTCACTCAAAATAATTCACAAAACATAATTCATTTACACAGCGCAAGCTCATAAAAAACAAGAGGAATATTGAGACAAAAAGAATTATAAGTGTTCTTAGCCGAAGCCTCTTTACATCATCTCTCTCTTCTCTCTTCTCTTTAACTAATCTCTTACTCCAAGATTAATCCTCTATGATTCAATCATATAAGATTCAATACTCTGCACAAATACATTGCTGCCTATATACTTGCTACTCTGTACTAAGAGACAACAAGGTAAGACAAGCAAAACTTAGCGTAGCGACAAAATCTGTCCCTAGGTGACTGTGCACTCTTCAATGAAAGTTCCACGAAGGAAGGCGCACGCGCTTTCTTCCATCGAAACATCTAACTCCAAACATTGACTTTACACGTGTCACTTCACGAACACACCCCCACGAAAATTGAAACACCTGCGCACGAAACAAACAAGTGACGCGAAACGATATAGAACATTTCGTTCGCGGATATCAAAAGTATCGTCGCGAAACGACGTAGTACTTTTTGTATGGTGACGCGACACTTCGCGTCAAGCAAACAAATGTTGGTATGACGCTTTGTGAAATGTCGCGAAAACGACAATAACCCAACAATCCCCCTCTCATTGTCGGAATCGCCAAACTCTTGAAAATAATCAAAGTTTTGGTCGCCCACTCTCAAATACATCATGCGTAGCTGTACGAAAATACAATCTCGTTCGCCGTAACCAAATCTCTTACAAATTGCCATTGGATCCTGATGTGTTTCGTCCTCTTGTGAAACACTGGATTTTTCGCCAACGCCATCGAACTCATGCTGTCAGAATAAATCGTCATACAACCAATAGGAAAGCTTAACTCACGTAAAATCTCCTTAATCCAAATCGAAGCCTTAGCTGCATGACACGCAGCCATATACTCAGATTCTGTGGAACTCACCGCAACCAAAGGTTGTAGCCTAGAACTCCACGAGAACGCGGCTCCTCCAAAAATAAATGCGTACCCTGACGTGGACTTACTTGAATCAAAATCGCCGCCCCAATCCTCGTCACAATAACCAACACAATCCAAATAATTATTGTCTGAAGTAAATAGAAGTCCAAGATCAATCATTCCAACCAAATATCGAAATATACGTCGTACAGCCTCCCAATGCGTTTTTTTTGGCTCGTGACAATAACGGCTGACGATGGAAACCGTGGCCGAAATATCTGGACGAGTACCAACCCTAAGGTACATAAGTGAACCAACTGCCTCTCGATATGGTACGTCCATAAAATCATCTTCCTCAAACTTGCGAATGTGTAGATTTGCATCTAACGGCGTAGAAAGCGGTTTCGCGTCAGTCATACCGAATCTCTCCAAAATCTCCTTACAATATTGAGCTTGACTCAATTTAATGTTCCCCTTTTTGTCGCGTATCACTTTAATCCCCAAAAAAAAATATCGTTCCTCTCCAAGATGCGTTACTTTGAAATGTTATCCAAGGTAACGTTTCAACTCATCAATGCGCTCCAACTTGTCGCATGACATGAAGAAATCATCCACATAAACAGAAAAGATGATTTGGTCAACTCCTTCACCTTTTACGTAAACTCCAGATTCGGACGTAGTCCGTACAAATCCAAACTTAAATAGTACTTTATGAAGTCTCAAATACCAAGTGCGTGGCGCTTGTTTCAAACCATATAAAGACTTTCTCAAACGCCATACATTTCCTTCCTGCAAAAGAGAGACACCTTCCTGTACCTTCATATATACCTCTTCCTCCAACTCACGGTTTAAAAACGCAGTTTCCACGTCCATTTGATAGACGTGTTTTTTCCCCATCGCTGCAAGTGCAATAATAATCCGTAGGGAGTCGAACTTCACCACGGGAGCATAAGTCTCCTTAAAATCAATTCCCTCACGTTGTTGGAAGCCCTTACAAACAAGCCTCGCCTTGTCTTTAATAATTTCACCCGAAGCTCCAGTCTTCGTCTTAAATACCCACTTTGCATCTATCGCCTTTTTTCCCTCTGGTAATTTTACTTCCCAAAAGTTCGATTATCAACCACCGATTTAAATTCTTTCTCCCACGTCGGTTTCCACTTACTCTCCCAATCGGTCCACCTCCTTGCCTGGACATATGATTGAGGGTCGCCGGTCATGTTTTCCGTAAGTGATTGCTACAAAAGAAACTTCGTCTCTTTAGCATCGGAAAGAAAATAATGAGAATTCAATGCATTTTCCCCTTTTCGATTGTAAGTGAGTTTCTCCAGTTTCTTCCCATTTGTACTCCGGAGCTCCATCTAAAAACTTGCTCCTCCTCTTTCTCCTCTTTCTCTTCCTTGGATTCAATTTCAATTTCCTTCTCACTCGATTTAGAACTCGATTTAGAGCTTTGAGATTTTCCGAATGTTCGAAGACACTCGGGAATCCAAAGATCCGTTACTCTTTCTTTCAATTTCAACTTCAACCGATTTCCCCAATTTCTTTTTCTGACTTTTTAAATTCGGTTCTTTATCGGATTCCGAATCCCCAATGAACGAAAATTTCTCAATTTCACTCTCCTCATAAAAATCCATTTTTTTTTTAATTTCCCCACGGAATTCATGGCGGATTTTCAGATCCTCATGAAAATCCACATTCCGAGATTCCTCCACGGTGTGACGAGCCGGATCATACACTCAGGACAAATTCCCTTTCGCACTATATCCAATAAAAATTCCCGGCCAACACCTTGGAGCAAATTTCCCTTTCCTCTTGATTGATTCCACATAAACCGTGGCATGACATCCCCAAATTCTCAAATGATGAACCGTGGGCTTTCTCCCACTCCATAACTCCTCCGGTGTTTTACTTCCGGAAACCGAAGTGAGTCTTCGGTTACAAATATAATTCGCCGTAAGAATCGCATCTCCCCACAAAAACATCTCTCGTCCGGAGCTATGAACCATCGCACGGACCATTTCTTGTAAGGTACGATTCTTCCTCTCGGCCACTCCATTTGACTCCGGAGAATAAGGCGCCGTGAATTGATGCCTTATCCCCCACTCCTTACAATACCCCTCAAAAACAACAAACTCCCCTCCATTGTCCGAACGAATGGACTTAAGCTTCTTATCAATTTGCCTTTCGGCCAGACATGCCATTCCTTAAATTTTTCAAATGCATCCGATTTATTTTTCAATAATAACACCCATGACTTCCGAGAGAAGTCATCAACAATTACCAAAGTATACTTATTACCTCCAATTGTCTCGGGTTTAATATGTCCACAAAGATCGATGTGGACAACATCCAAAGGACTTTGAGCTCGATGCTTGATGTCTTTATTCGGATGGGATTTCCGAATTTGACGTCCTTTGCTACATCCTCCGCATCCGTTCACCTTCTCACCGGATGCGAGGTCCAAACCCCTCACTGAAGAATGTCGAATCATCTTCTTCAAACTTACCTCGGATGTTTGGCACATCCGATGATGCCATAAGGTAAGATCACCTTTCAACTCCAAAATTTGATGTGAAATTCCCTTGGTGGGAACTTTAGATTTTGGCCTCCTCCATAAGAGCCGACTATGATTCGCATCCGTTACAACTCCTTCTCAAATTACAATCCCTTTCTCATTCCAAATCTCAATAGATTGATCACCTCTCACAAGTAAGCTTCCACCACTCTTTTGGATTTGTGGAACGCTTAACAAATTGACCGAACCGTCCGGAATATAAAGAGTATTTTGAAGACGATACTCCGTCGATCTCTCTTTCCCATCATTATCCCATGAAAGGAGATCAAGCCGAACCGTGCCAACCGTACCAACCGAAATGACATGGCCGCTTGCAACCGTAATAAACTTTGGAACCGTAAGTTCCCTCATGTCATCAAACAAGGTGGCATCCGTGCAAACATGGTGAGATGCCCCCGTATCAATGATCACTCAATTCTGTGTCCTCCATTGGACCACAGAATACAGGAAGCCTCTAGATAGTATTTAACTAACCCACTTTAAGCCACAACCACTGCTGCCCAAGAAGGCAAACTGACAATTTGACTGCACCCCTGTGTAGCCTGGACTCCCCTGAGTCCGTAGAAAAAAGAATCACTGAAAACGGCCAACCAGGCGATAAGTTATAGGGTGGCAAAGATGCCAATTTATACAAACTCTCTGAGAGAGAGGACTATCTACCTAAATTTTCCTAAGTCCTAGTTTTTTCCTAATTCCCTCTCACAGCTCCTATCTACTGCCTGTACGAACCAATCACAAAAACTGTATAGTACTAGAAAGTACTACTGCCGATGTACTTTCTGTACGGCCTCTGTACGACAAGGCCATAAGTGGACGCGTGTATACTTTCCACTCATATGTACGTTCCTCGGAATTCCTATGACCGAATGTCATCTCTCCACGTGGCTCCAAGTCATGCCACGTCACAAAACGCCAAAGTGACCACTCCGGGATTTTGGCGATGATGTGCGCCGTTGGATTTTACGCGAAACGCAATCTTAGCCGTGATAAATACTTGCGCGGCATTTGTTTCGATGTCAAAATATAATGCGTGGTATTCGTTTTGAATTAGCATCGTACGACGTACTTTATAAAACTGAATCTATGTACGCTGTATACATTTCTAGTTAAATGAATTTTATCCACTCAAACTATATATATATCTATCACATACCATAGCACTTAGCATTGGTCCTAGCCTATTAGGATAAAGCTGACCGCTACCGGTCAACTTGACGAACCGTAGGTACCAGGATCAAATCTCTGGTCCGTGAAGTATATTTTTAGTAACCTACTAAAAATAGCTGTTTGTTGAACTAAGGCAGCCATGGATCAACCTCTCTCTCTAACCTTCAGTGACTACAACAAGTATGGGGGCTAGAGAGCGGAGGTGGAGGCAGGCTGTCCGTCCTTTTTCTTTTCCTTTTATAAAAACATATTTAAACCTAGAAAATACTCTAGAAATCTATGAATTTCAACACTCCCCTTATTTTCTAGTCTAATTTTAATTTTTCTTTCAACCCGCATTTTTCTCGACAATATTTTAGTTTAGGAGAGGGCACACGTTTGGTCATCATGTCAGCCACCATTTCTTCATCAGATGTATACACAAGATTTACAATTTTATTTTCAACTTTTTCTCTTATGAAGCTTAATCTTATGTCCATATGTTTTTCTTTGAAATGGTGTTTTGGATTGGCTGCAATTGCAATTGCAGCTTGATTATCGCAAAAGATTTCATGCACTCCCTCCTTCATAAATCCCAATTCTTGTAACAATGATTTTACCCACATTAGTTCTTTTACAGCAGAACAAGACGCCATATACTCAGCCTCCATAGTAGACTGAGCAACCACCTTTTGTTGCTTACTGCTCTAACAGCAGCACCTTCCCCCACAAACTCTGAAGCTGGAATGGATGGAAGTCTTGGATTTCTTCTCACTGTCTCATCGGCTCCCCTGTCCATGGAAACCGGTTCTTGTCCCGCTTCTTCTATCTCCTCGAAGTCCATAGGAGTATGTGAGGTTTTCGGTGAGTCTTTTGTATCTTAGATCTCCCCTGAATCTGTAATCACGCTTTCACTCATGTCCCTTTCGGGAACGACCAAGTTCTCCTCACTTTCGGACTCAAATCAGATCCTTATCTTCTTTGTATATTTGAAGGGGTCAAATGACTTCCCTTCATCCATGACAACTAAGTGATTGACCAGAATGATATCTTTCTTTGCTAAGTCATAGACTCTATATCCCTTAACATCCTCATCATATCCCACAAAGTATCCATGTTTTCCCTTAGCATCTAGTTTCTAGTTTTTCCTATCCGTGTCAAGACTGTAAACTTGGCAACCAAATACTTTAAGGTGTGAGATATCTGGTTTCCTTCCAACCCATATCTTTTAAGGTGTCACTCCCTTTACAGCTGAGGTAAGGACTCTATTCTTGATGTAGTTGGCACAGTTCATTGCTTCTGCCCAAAATCTCTTTCTTATTTTCTTGTCAGCCAACATACTGCGTACACTATCTCCTAGTGTTCGATTCAGCCTCTCAGCTATCCCATTTTGTTCCGCGTTATATGGTACAGTTTTCTGGTGCTGCACTCCCTCATCTCTCAGATATTCCTCAAACTCGTTAGAGGTATATTCCCCCCCATTATCACTCATTATCCTCTTAATGGGGGTTTCATGCAACTTTTCACTCCAAGCTTTATATTCTTTGAAGTAAGTTGATGCTTCAGATTTTGTTTTCACAAAGTAGACTCTAGAGTATCTAGACCAGTCATCAGTTACTGTCATCATAAACCTCTTTCCTCCAACCAAAGGTACTTTTCCAGGTCCCCAAATATCTGTGTGGACCAAATCTAACACACTCTCACCTCTATATATCGTGGCTTTGGGAAAGGGAAGTTTATGAGCCTTACCTTGAGCACAACCACTACAACCATCCATCATTTCATTATCCCCAAACTGAATGCCATCTACTACCCCAACTTTTTTCATTTCCCTTAACCTATCAAAATGCACATGCCCCAACCGCTTATGCCAAATCATCATCTTAGGAACACCAACATAGTAAGCATTCTTCTTTTCATTACTCAGATTAAGCCTAAACATTCCTTGGCTACCCTTATCTGCTGTGAAGTAAATTTCATCCCCATACTTAGCTGTAAAGACTCCCTTTCTAGTTAAGGTATCAAACTCATTGTCATCTAACACAGACGTAGAGACAAGATTTTTACTCAGCTAAGGAATGTAAAGTACATCTGAGAATGTAAGTATAGAAGTCTTACCCTCCACTAAGACTATCAAATCTACTGATCCCACAAGATCTGTAGTAACCACCCTCCCATCCCCATACTCTATCTCTACGGTAGGAATTTTTCTTAACTTAGTGAAGAGTTCTTTATCACGACACATATGCATGGATGCACCTGAGTCGATGATCCATCCTTCCTGTGGAGCTTCCCAGATTGCTCCAAGGGCACACTTCTGCCTCCGAGGAATCTCCTTCTCCTCCAGACTCTCGTAAAGAAGAATCTCCCCATCCTCCTCAGAGGACTCATCCTCGGTTTCTCCTGACACTTTTGTAACCACAAGTGCCTTTTTCTTCCCTCCGGAAGACCCCCTCCACGGTTCTCTTGGAGCCTCAGCTCTGATAGCTTGACACAATCTGCGATAAAGTGTCCCTACTTTTTGCAATAATGACAAAGACCCTTTGGGGGCCTCTGTCCTCTAGAATGATCTTTTTCCCCTCTATAAGGTTTCTTCGGGTCCTTCCCCCATCGGTCCCCTCTTGCTGCTAGAGCTTGAATGCTCTTTCCTCCTCTCCTAATCTCCATTGTGTTTTCCTGCACAAGTATCATCATGACTACTGTGTTCCATTTCCATGAACTATCAGGCAATCCCTGTACTCGGTACACTATGTTTTCGAACTCATCTGGTAATTTCATGATAAGGGTGTTAACTTTCATTTTCATTGTACTTGTCCACCCGGCACTTTCCATTTCCATATACAAAGGAGAAAGATCATTACAGTAATCTTACATCTTTCTCCTTTGTAAGTGTAACTCAATAGCTTTTGCTCAGCCAACTGGAGCTCCTGAATAGTTCCAGCTCTATAAATCTCCACCACACTCTCCCACAACTCCTCGGCCTTGTAAATGTGAAGATGAGGAGTGGCCAAACCTTGAGTGAGGTGCCTTAGAATGAAGTTCTTTGCAGCCATGTTTACATCCTCCCACATTTGAGTATCGTTCTCCACGGTCTTCACGGTCGCCGCTCCCGATACTGTGGCAATAGGAGTGAGGGGTGTCTCCTTCCCTTTCTCCTTTTCGGACACACTACTGTCCCCATCATCTGCCTCCTTCGCTGAGGCAGCCGTTGTTGCAGAAAACCTTACTCCCCCAAATCCTGGTGGAGTTCGCGAAGGTGGACGTTTCACTTGTCCACTGACGATACCCCAGTATCGTTTTTCACACAAAGCTCCCATCATCATGGCTTCCCAATAGATGAACCCAGATCCATTAAAGGTGGCACCCTAGAGGGTGGGGCCCATAACCTGCAATTCTGTGTCCTCCATTGGACCACAGAATACAGGAAGCCTCTAGATAGTATTTAACTAACCCACTTTAAGCCACAACCACTGCTGCCCTAGAAGGCAAACTGACAATTTGACTGCATCCCTGTGTAGCCTGGACTCCCCTGAGTCCGTAGAAAAAAAAATCACTGAAAACGGCCAACCAGGCGATAAGTTATAGGGTGGCAAAGATGCCAATTTATACAAACTCTCTGAGAGAGAGGACTATCTACCTAAATTTTCCTAAGTCCTAGTTTTTCCTAATTCCCTCTCACAGCTCCTATCTACTGCCTGTACGAACCAATCACAAAACTGTATAGTACTAGAAAGTACTACTGCCGATGTACTTTCTGTACGGCCTCTGTACGACAAGGCCATAAGTGGACGCGTGTATACTTTCCACTCATATGTACGTTCCTCGGAATTCCTGCGACCGAATGATGTCTCCCCACGTGGCGCCAGGTGATGCCACGTCACTAAATGCCAAAGTGACCACTCCGGGATTTCGGCGATGATGTGCGCCGTTGGATTATATGCGAAACGTAATCTTGGCCGGAATAAATACTTGCGCGATATTTGTTCCGATGTAGAAATAAAATGCGTGGTATCCGTTTTGAATTAGCGTCGTACGACGTACTTTATAAAACTGTATATATGTACGCCGTAAACAGTTTTAGTTAAATGAACTTTATCCTTTCGAACTAAATATATATCTATCACATACCATAGCACTTAGTATTGGTCCTAGTCTATTAGGATAAAGCTGACCGCTACCGGTCGATTTGACGAACCGTAGGTACCCGGGATCAAATCTCTGGTCCGTCAAGGATATTTTTAGTAACCTACTAAAAATAGCTGTCTGTTGAACTAAGGCAGCCATGGATCAACCTCTCTCTCTTTCCTTCAGTGACTACAGCAAGTATGGGGGCTAGAGAGCGGAGGTGGAGGCAGGCTGTCCGTCCTTTTTTTTTTTCTTTTATAAAAACATATTTAAACCTAGAAAATACTCTAGAAATCTATAAATTTCAACACACTCTTTCTCCAAATTTCCTTCACTACTTACCGAATCAAAGGTAAGATTAAGAACCGGAAAATCATCACCGGTTTCATTACCATAGTCAAAGTAATTTGCATTACCGAAACCACGACCACCACCGCGGCCTCCTCCTCGGCCGCCACCTCGGGCACCTCTATCACTTCCTCTACCTCCTCTTCCACTTCCGGAATCTCCACTCTTCGCATAACATTGAGGACTCGTATGCCCCCACTTACCGCAAAAATGACATTGCTTGTCCTTATCCGGACAAGAGGAAGACAAATGTCCAAGCCGGTTACATCGGTAGCATGTCACGTTGGAAAGATCCGAAGGGACCTTTGGTGGACGACCTTGATCCCTCTTGTTGCCTCGGCCGCCACCACCACCTCTCGGGCCACCTCCTCTACCACCTCCTCTTCCACCGGCATAGTTAAGATCCGGGGTTTCGGGAGTAGTAGAGTCGAGAACTCCTCCTCCTCCACTTGAGGAAGATGATGGAGTTCCCTCCGACATTTTGATAAAATTGACGGTGAATCCAAATGTGTTATCCGCTTTCGCTCGTAAAATAGCTTTAATATGCGAAAGCCTCTCCGGTAAAGCATTAAAAAAAACGCTTAACTTATCCGCATCCAAGATAACTCGGCCATTGTTGATTAATTGCTCGAGTATAATATTGAAGCGCTTCACGACATCATCCATCAATTCATTTGACTTGATTTTAAAATTCATAGTGTCGGTATAAACATATTGACCCTTGTTCTAAAATGCCTTTCTCATATTGCTCCTCAAGTGCTTGCCAACACTCATGGGCCGTGCCGTGAGCAAGGAAATGATCAAGCACGGAAAAAGTGCAATTTTTCATCAAACCGGTCGTTGCCGCAATATCCTTCAACCTCCATTGAGCAGGTGCCTTACTCTCGAGTGGCATTTTCTCTTCTCCATTGACAATTCTCCAAAGCTTTTTGAGAATAAGTTGGCCTAAAATAAACTTCTTCCAAACAGCATAATTGGTGCCGTTTAAGGCCACAGATTTCCCTGACATATTATAGTTTTCTTTGTTTTCCAATCCTTCGTCAAACTCAGACTCTTCTTCTTCTATCTTCGACTTTCCCTTCCTAATCCTCTCTTTTCTCTCACTCTCATTAGCTCCTCCAATGAATGGATCGGAAGCCAAAAAGGAAGTGTTTTCTTTGCTCTCACTCGGTTGAGTTTGAAAACGGGAATTTACATATTTCATAAGTGTGTCAAACATTTCCTCAAATTTTCTCTCCGTATTCCGGGTCTCCTCAAATTGAGAACACGAAAAAGTAAACTCTCTTGCTCTCTCTGAAGTCGACATGGGGGAAGGAGTATTTCTATTCTTGTTCCTCCCCATGCGCTCTCTCTCTCTATCTCCAAAGCACTAGCTCCGATACCAATTGTAGGATCTTGAGCAAAAGACATTCACTCAAAATAATTCACAAAACATAAATCATTTACATAGCGAAAGCTCATAAAAGACAAGAGGAATATTGAGCCAAAAAGAATTATAAGTGTTCTTGGCCGAAGCCTCTTTACATCATCTCTCTTCTCTCTCTTCTCTCTTCTCTTTAACTTATCTCTTACTCCAAGATTAATCCTCTATGATTCAATCATATAAGATTTAATACTCTGCACAAATACATTGCTGCCTATATACTCGCTACTCCGTATTAAGAGACAACAAGGTATGACAAGCAAAACTTAGCGTAGCGACAAAGTCTGTCCCTAGGTGACTGTGCACTCTTCAATGAAAGTTCCACGAAGGAAGGCGCACGCGCTTTCTTCCTTCGAAACATCTAACTCCAAACATTGACTTTACACTTGTCACTTCACGAACACACCTGCACGCAAATTGAAACACCGGCGCACGAAACAAACAAGTGACGCGAAACGAAATAGAACATTTCGCTCACGGATATCAAAAGTATCCTCGCGAAACGACGTAGTACTTTTTGTATGATGACGCGACACTTCGCGTCAAGCAAACAAATGTTGGTATGACGCTTCGCAAAATGTCGCAAAAGCGACGATAACCCCACATCTCTCTTTCTCTCTCTCTCTCTCTCTCTCTCTCTCTCTCTCTCTCCTCTCTCTCTCTCTCTCTCTCTCTCTCTCTCTCTCTCTCTCTCTCTCTCTCTCTCTCTCTCTCTATTAATCGACTAACCATTTTGTCTTTCAGAGTCATTGTTAGCGAAAACAAAAACTTGAGTTACAAAAATTGTTTGGTGTTTGTTTTTCTATTAGGTTTCTAAACTTTCAATTTCTTAATCTCATTGTTTCCAACCTTTCATTTTTTTAAAGTGTTTTTTAGTCATACAGGTTTTTTATCTCTTATCTGTAATGATAATAGACAATTTCCCATTTCAATCATGTTTGTGAAATATTGTTAATGATATACAAAGTAGACACCAATTTGACTTTAAAGTGCCAAAGTCAATATTGACGTTCTCTGATATTTTGACTATAATACACAAAATAAAGTTAGTAACACTAAATTAGTTTTTACGCTAATTTTTAATTAACGATGGTCAGTGCACATCGCTAATGGTTATTAGTGTTAGAGTTTTTTTCGCCACTGAAAACATATTTTTTCCGTGCACACTTATCAGATTGTCAATCGAAGACCACCAATTGGAAGGTGAGAATCTTGCATTTTAATAGCAACCATCGGGTTGACAATCCGACAAGTGTGCACGCAGATAAATATGTTTTAAGTGGAGAAAAAAGTTTAATAATAATAACGATTAGCGGTATAGTGATTTGACACATTATATTAGTAAAAGTGGCTTAGTTGGAACTATTACTTTGCCACACTTTTTGTGCCCATAGACTCAAATGATTTACCATCGTGGTTGAATTTATCCTGTGTGGAGATTTTCCAATGTCGGCATCATACTCTTTGTAACGTTTGAACGACCATATCCATTGTTGGATTCACGTGACGATAAACGTTTACAACAGCGCCGAAATTCTAACTGATTGTTTGCAATTGAAAGCATAGATGTTAATGTTATGTATCGGTAAGGATTTGTCGATAACTGATATAGGGCTTTTTTTGGGTAGCCGATAATCGATATATTGGTACGATATAACGTTATCGGTGTTATCGCCGATAATACCCGATATTTATCGGTTATTATCGGCGATAACACCGATATCGATTTCTATCGGCGATAGCTGTACGGACCGTACAGATAAATGTACGGCTAGTACACTCATCTATACGCGTCATTCCTCGAACGCGCCGCTGACCCCCTTCCCCCCGATTTCGGTAAAAAATCGCGATATTTCTTTCATTATTTTTAGTTTAAGGGGGTTTTACTTGGGAACCCCTTCTAGTATGTCCTTTAGACTGTTATCGGTATATAAATAAAAGAACTTTGTTTGCCTTTCTGGAAACCCTTATATAGGCGATGTGTCAGCCTTGGTTTTTGTCTGTGCGTCCTCAGTACGGATTACAGTACAACTAGCACAATGTAACGTTGCCGCCTGTCGCTATGCATACCGTCGTACAGATGGCATAATGTAACATTGCCAACCGTCCGCAATACAAACCGCGTACGGTAGGCACAATTTGAGGCTGCCGTGCGTCCGCAGTACGACCCGTCGTACCATTGGCACATTACAACGTTATCGTGCGTACGCAGTACATACCGCGTAGGTTGGCATAATTTGACGTTGCCATGCGCCCACAGTATGGACCGCTTAAGGTTGACATAATTTTACGTTGTCGTGCGTCTACAGTACGGACCACGTACTGTTGGCATAATTTGACGTTGTCGTGCGTCTGAAGTATAGACCGCGTACGGTTGGCACAATTTGAAGTTGCAGTGCGACAATAGTACGAACCCTTGTACCGTGTTGTAATTTATAAATCTTTATTTCAGTAAATAGGGGTAAAAATAACTTAGGATATTTTCCAAGTAATACTTACCTTTATTAGCGTTACAGTAGCAAACAGTACAGTAGAGTGTATCGTACTTTTGCAGGGACACGTGTCGGCGAAAGAACGTATGCAGGTTCTTCGGAGTGGCGCCAACTGTCAACCTTACGTGTCAAACAGTTGACGATTCGATTCTTATGATCGGACGAACGGGATCTGACCCGGGTATTCCGGAAACATATGGTACAGTTCGACGATACCATCATCGATCCAATTTGCTCCAACGGACACGATTCACCCGGGACCATAAGCGTGATTCACGAGGGACCACAAGCGTGATTCGCGTGGGACCACAAGTGACAAAGCACTCAGGTGCTTCGTACTACACGACGACATTCGGCTGGACATTAGCGATAACCACTGACTAAGCATTTGGAAGGTTTTGTGTACATTTCGAACGTTTTGTGTACTTTTCAATATTTGTAAATATCTGAATAACATTGGTTTGTAGTTTAGTGTAATAAAAAATAGTGTTCAATTAATCAGGTTTTTAGAAAATAATAATTAGGGTTTTAAGGTACAGTGACGTACAGGTAGGATGCTTTATCGTTAGTCACGATAATAACCGTAGTAAGGTTACCCAAATTAGTGTAGATCAGTAGATACACACTGTGAGTATATAACTTAGGACTTAGCCAAATTTGTAGTATCCAGTTTTGGGAATATGATTTTATGAGGGCAGTTTTTTGGGAAATTTCCAAACATCATATCTTATGGTTCACTAAGTCATTTCAGCTGCAAATATGGGAATTGTCAGTTAAGTGTATTGTGTATCACTGTGACAAATTTGAGGCATATTGGCTTTCTGGGTCATATTTTGTGTCAGTTCAAAGTTGGCTTTGAGAAGGTACTTTGATAGTTTCTAGTGGTGTTCATGTCTACTTCCACTACTACTACAAGTTCTCCTCCTGCAACAGTGGTTGTAGAACAACAGGTTATGGGCCTTTCGTCAAGAATTCCTATCTTCAATGGCCCAAAGTATGCTTAATGGGCAACGATGGTTGAATCGTCGTTTGAAACTGCTGACTTATTGAGGGTCTTGGATGGCTCCCTTGATGAAACAGATCCAACTTGGGCGAAAAAGAATTCAATGGCAAGGAACAATCTAATTCTTTGTATTTTAGAAAATTTGGTCATATCTCGATTGAAAATGAAGAAGGCGAGCGAGATTTGGACATCAGTGAAATCCGCTTTTGAGAAAGCGAATGTTCAAGATGAGCTCTTCGTGGCTGGAAAAATTTGGGGATACAAATACTCGAGGGTACAATGGTCGAGTATTGTGACAATTTTCGTGCACTCATTGATGCTCACAATTCTGCTAGGGGGTCATTTTGTGAGTTTCAACAGTCAACTTTGCTTATTAGAGGTCTCCCTAGTAGCATGGAGGGTGTGTATGTCCAGTTAAAAAGTCATGATAAAGCTAGCTGGTCATTTCAGTTAGCATATAATCTTATATTCGAGGATGTAACTCTGAGACCTCCATAGGACCTCAGAGTAGGCAGCTCACACGAAGCCTCTATGATAACCCTGACCCCTAAGTGTTTCAGCAAGAATAACTGCCACCCTGGCAAACAAAAACTCAGACCACCTTCACCCCTGTAAAGGCAAGACTCCCCTGAGTCTATAACAAAAAGAATCTCTGAATTTGCTCCCCTGAGCAGTAAGTTATGAAGGGTCAAAGTTGACCTTTTGTACAGAAGCTCTCTGGGAGAGAGGGTCCAATCTATCAAATTTTTCTAAGTCCTATCTCTCTCTAAACTCTATCTACTGAAGTACGGCACCAATCATAATAGTGTATCGTACATAAGGTACAAGTGCCGATGTACTTTATGTACGGATATTGTACAACATGGCCAACAAGTCGACACATGCCATTTTTGGATTCGTTCTTGGAATCCCAAGAGATGTCGCAATCCAATGTGATTTTGCCACGTGGCAATTGACGTGACTGAAACTCTGAGACCTCCATAAGTCCTCAGAGTGGACAGCTTCCAAGAAGCCTCTAGGATAATCCTGACCCCTTTGTGTTTAAGCAAAAATAACTGCCACCCTGGCAGACAAAAACTCTGACCAACTTCACCCCTGTGAAGACAAGACTCCCCTGAGTCGATAGCAAAAAGAATCTCTGAATTTGCTCCCCTGAG
>JBBHKE010001764.1:504299-516712 GCA_037447655.1 Zygnema cylindricum
CGAATAGGAAAAACGGACCAAGGGAGACGTACATCAAAAAGTCAAAACCGTAACAGCGGGGAAAACAAGGGCTCCTTAGTATACAGGAAAAGTAGGAAAAGGAGGATAAGGAGGAAAAGGAGGAAAAGGAGGAAAAGGAAGAGGAGGTGAGGATAATGCAAGACTGAATTTTAAAAGCACGATGGTAAACCATATGAGTCCATGGGAACAAAAGGGGCGACAATGCCAAAACTGAAAAACTACATGCAGAGGGAACCAGGCAAAAAGGATAAGCAAGATGAAAGAAACGAACACAAATATTGACATGTAAAACAAAGATACTCAAAGAGGCCGCAACCACTAAAGTGAGGACACAATAGTGCGCGCTTAAACCACCATTACCCAACCAAACCTCAACATAAACATATATCTACGAAAAGCAACCTCGTAAGTCCCCAAGTTCGGGGAGCACGCTGGGGGAATTTTAGAGCACGCCGACGATCCATAACCGCGATAGCCGATCGAAGGAGGATAGAAGCTCGTACTCGTTGTAAAGCCATAGATAAACGTTGACGATAAAAAGAAGTAAGGACCGAAGCAAAAGGGCTCCAAGGGTCCTGACTCTTGAGAGCCCTTCCAAAAGTCTTGAGAAACTGAGTAAAGGTGGATGAGGGAGGCCAAGCATAAACCTGAGGGCGGTGGTGAATTGAGTAGGCGTGAAATATAGAGTGGAAAAAATAATAAGTGTGGCCAATAGCCAACCCAAGGACCGTAAGAGAGAAAAGGGGCATATGGAGAATAAAAGAGAAGCACCTTGAGAATCTCGGATTTAACGACAACCTTATCATAAATTAATTCTTGGACACATATTCTAATACGGGTTTTGTAATAAGGGTGAAGAGAAATCGTCATTTTTGCTGAAGCAACGGGAGGAATAAAATATATAGCCTTCAAAAGATACTGATGGAGAGGATGATGGAAACAAGAATAAAAAATTAAAAGAAAAAGAACAAGAAAACAATTTCCCAACCAACGATTGACGATTGTAGAGGCAATAAGGTACTCCGGTATAAGAATCGAGGTATGTGATAAGAGATTAAACTACTTAAGAGAGGGAGAGAGAGAGAGAGAACCACGTGGGATGGTTTAATAGGTCGATGCTGACAAGAGGGAGGAATTTCCGAGAGATGAGAGTCTCGTCGTCGATGGGGGAAGAGGGAAGGAATGTCGATTTGGGAGAGGTGGGAAGAAAACAAAAGATGTCACCTCCAAGGAGAGGGAGGGATAATGGGAGGGGGGGGGGGAGGGCGAGGGAAAGGGGAAGGGGGGGGAAATTTCGGCTATGACATATTTACCCCGGAGGAATATTTTTGTCAAGAGTGGGGATGGTGGGAGTTGGGTGGGAGAAAAGGGGATGGAGAGAGAGTTAGGGGAAGAGAAATAGTGGGGGAAAGAGAGAGACTGGGGGGAAGAAAGGGGGGCAGGATAAATTAAAAAGCACGATGGTAAACCATCTGAGTCCGGGGGTACAAAAAGGGTGGCATGGCCAACACATAAAAACTAGGGGAAGAGACAACTCCCTCCTATACTTTTTTGTGAAAAAAATGAGGAAGGAGAGGAAGAGGAAAAGAGAGGTAGTAGAGGAGGGAGAAAGATAGAGGCAGGGGCAGAGACTTCTGGGCAAGGGAAATACTGCCGATGAAGGGGAAGGGAGGGAGGAGGGAGGAGCTTTGAGATCCAAATTAATGAAACTGTCGATCCAAAGGTAAACTATCGCGACAAGAAAGGTGTTCTGTACACCGCCAATCGTTATTAGCGTTGTGTACGCTAATTCCGTCCACTTTTTTATTATTCTCCATTAGTGTAGTTCATTCTATTTTTCTTTGTTCTATTTAGGGTTATTTTCAGTACGTTATCTCTTAAATAGAGTGGTGTACAGTCAGTGTCGAATGTTTATAAATGTACTTTTGTTAAAAGTACAATAAATTAGTTTAGTAACCGCGAACGCATGAGAATGTGCGTTCTAAAAAGGAAAAACCAGGTCGTAAAATCCCGCTCGCACATATTCGTCCGACAGCCGCGTTTCGACCGTGAATGTACGGTTGTGTACGATTTGTCATATTTTGTACGGAAGCCTATATTAGTGTAAGCATGTTTGCTACCGACATTTTTTTTTTCAAAGATCCAAATTACCATAACCAAACAATTAGAATGTATGTTTTTTTCCAAAATTTTCAAATTCTTAAATAGCGTACACCACGGTAATTATTTTTATACGCTAAAAAAACTTACACGCTAATAACAATTGGCGGTGTAGTGTCAAAATTTGGTTTTTTGACATTCTGAGGGTTTAGTTCTCATTAAAGGATGGTCACAATTTCTAAGTAGAGATCAACACTTTCAAAGAAATAGATAATTTTTCATGTGGATTTCTAATAATTTCTTTAGGGTTACTTTATTACTTTTAAAACCATAGAATTTGCTCATGTATGAGGCTATATGTCTGTCGATAATGTACTCAAAAATTTACAAGTTAAAGTTCGAAAGTCGAACTTCGGAAGAAAAAACTTGGAGAGTAAGTTAAACTTTAGAAGTTAAATTTCAAAAATTAATATTCGAAAGTTTTTGTAATGCGGAAATTTGTATAGAATCCTGCAGTATTAAGTTTTTTACTGTATTTTCTCATTACTTTTTCGTTGTATGCTTAAAAAATTTAATTCATTGTGGAAGTTCAAAAGTATATCGGCCGATTTTAAATATAAAATAGTCGCAAAATCTATATTTTCTCGGCAAATCTTATAAATACCGATTTACCTTCTCTGTTTTTACCATCTCAATATCACTATTTCCCAAAAAAAAAAAAAAAAAAAACGATAAATAATTTACTATTTCAATTGATATGCAACACTAAAAAACGTCCTCGAAAGAAATTTCCATAAAAACATAACTGAATTCACGACTAAAATACCAAAAAAGAAAAAGAAAGAAAAGAGAAGCAAAAAAAACACTTTTTCTTGGACTTCCGAAGGTTCAGGAAAATTGACATCACTTAATTGTAGAATCTACAATCCATACAAAACAAAAAGTAATTTTGGACGAGAAAAAATAACAAAAGTTATGAAATGTTTTGTCTCTCCAATCTCTTTCTCTCCATTAAATTCCATAAAACCCTAATACCCATTAAATATACCAAAACAAATAATCAATACACCCTAAATAAATAAAATAATAATGTAATGTATCCTGTTACATTCTCATTTCAAATGTCAAAAAATGTCACAAAGCAACCTTAAATGGAAAGACCTTCTCCAAAAAAACCTCCAAAAGAAGTTCCAAAAAAAAAACCCAAAAAGAATTTACATCCAAAAAAACCTCCAAAAAAAGACAAAAAAGACAAGAACTAGGAAAGGGAGAAAAAACCTACAGAAAAAAATATTTTTCTCATAAATTCCATGTACACATCAATGAAATGATTTGAACAATATTTATATGTCTTTAAAATCCTTCCCTCATTTATATTTAACTAATAGTCTTGCTGCTATTCACAGCTTCTAAGGGAAAAAAAATCTAAGGGAAGAAAAAATTTACAGAAGGCGCCAAACTCCTAAAAATAAAAAAAAAGCAAAAACTCATCTGCAAAAAAAGAAATAGAGAGGAAAAGCTAGAAAATAGAAACTAAAACTATCTTCGATTTTTCACTTTCCTCTCCTCCACGTTCTCTGAGGTTTTTTAGTTCCCGAGAAAACCACTGTAAACATTTCACTCCATTTTTTGACAAAGAAAAAAAAGGGGGGGAGAGGGAAAGGATAAAAAGGGAGAAAAAAAAAGTAGAAAAAATTTGGGCGACAAAATATAGCGCTACTGACTGAACTAAAAAGAGGTGAACAAAAAGAATAAAGGGAAGGAAACCGGAAAAAAATTTAAGGAAACTGGCAATAATAGTAAGGAAAAAAACAAAACAAAGCAAAAAAACAAGAAGACATTCCTAACTCCTATCTAAAACTGGATGATTTTCATCTTCCATTTTCTCCTTTTCTGTTTTTTTGCTTTCTGTTTCTGGTTGTGTTTTCCGTTACCGTTCACCGTTTCCCATTTTCTCCCTTTGCCGATTCTGTCTTCCGTTTTCCGTTTTCCCATTTTGCGTTTTCCGTTTCCTGCCTCCTGTTTCTGTTTTCTATCCGTATCCTTGTTCACTATACAATGTAACTTTCTTGCATGTTTCAAAAAGGGAGGGGACAAAGAAAAGGAAATACAAAGAAATAGAAAGAGAGAGAAAGAGCTTATAGATGCTAAAGAGAACCAGTTTTTTCTTTCTGTTAACACCAGTCTTTAGTAGTTTCCACCGGTTTTTAGTTTTCCCCATCAGTTTTTTGTTTTCTCCACCAGTATTTTGTCTTTTACATCAGTTTCTGATTTTCCTGTCGTTTACAACGTTTTTTCCACTATTTAAAACGTTTTTCCCCTATCCTTTGAACCCTCAAATTAACTAACTGCTGCAGTTTGAACAAAACAGCCTGGAAGAAAAACTCTAAAAAATTTTGATCTCGATTTTTTTCGAACAGGAAAAGGAGAAATTTCTGAACTTAAATCTTTGTCAGATTCCGGAAGTTTTCCCATCGGAGAATCAAAACAATCAACAACCGGAAATAAATCCTTATTTTCATCAACAACCTTGGATTTAACCCCATTTCCATTCATTTTTTCAAACCCATTTTCCTTAGCTCCATTACCAATAACTCCATTTTCTGGACCTTTTTTTCCTCCCTTCAACTCTCCTTTCCCTCCAACTTTTTCCACAACATTTTCCGTCTCGCTTCCCCCTCCAACATCCACAGTAATATTCATTTTCTTTCCCGCAATTTTCTGACCCTTCCCTACCCTCTGTTCTCCTTTCTCCCCCTTCTTCCCCTCAACCTCCTCTCCCTTCTCTAACTGTATTCTCTCCACTCCCATCCCACCCTTTCCCTGTAACTCCCCCTGTCCCTTTTCCCCTTCCTCTCCCTTCCCCCCTCCTCTTCCTCCCTCAACCCTCTCCTGTCCTTCCAATACATCAGCACTTCCACCTACTTCCAGATCCTTCATAATTCCCACGCCTTTTGTTATTCCCACATCCTCCTTCATTACTCTCACATCCTTCCCTAAACCCAAACCTTCCGACATTCCCACATTTGTTAAAATGACATCCTTCGTTTCTTCCGTCTCCACACCCTCCAACAAGGACCCCAGAGATAACCACGGATCATTCAAAACCTCCAAAACCGTCGGTCTTTTCGAGGGAGCCGGATCGAGTAATTTCCTTAAAAGTTTTTTCGCCGCGGGAGAAATCCATGGCCACCTTCCTTCCCCAAAACGAAGGTGCAAGGAACCTGCACCGTGTCGGAGATTTACAGTTCCATGAAACGGCAGCTTTCCGCTTAACAGAATGTACAAAATTACGCCTAAACTCCAAACATCGGCTTTTTGTCCGTACGATTTTCCCGCCACAATTTCCCACGCGAGAAAAGGGAATCGACTGCCACGTGGCGGAAGGACGGTGACTTGGGGATCTTCAGGACCTAAAATTAAGGCGGAACTAAATCCACCCAGTTTAACAACCAACGGTTTCTCCGTAAAATTCAATAACGGACCGCTCGACGGAATCGACGACGGAGAGCGGGCGGGAGAGTTGGAGAGGGAATTTGAATTGGAGTGAGGGAGTCGGGAATTGGGAGTGGAGGAGGAGGGGAGGGAGAGAGGAGGAGGAGCCCATCGAGACCGGGGAGTCGAAGGAGACGAAGGGTTACCACTGATGGAAGTATCTACGCTTCTGCTACGAGACAAAACATCATGAGCTGGCGAATTTGGGACAGAAGAAGGTAAGATTTCGACGGAGTCTCCGAGAAATTTCCTCGCAGGAGAAAACAAACAATCTCCACCGGATCTTCCGGGAGAAGCCGGAGCTGAGCAAGAATGTCTTTTACTATACCCCTTACTACTCAAAACCCCGTTGCGATATTTTCCCATCCCACTATAATTAGTGTTGAAATTCCCATTTTCTTCGTTCTCCGCTCTCCCATTGGTCGACGACGACATCGTCGCGGTCGAGGGAGACAAAGGGGAAAACCTTCTTCTCGAATTTTTTTTTTTCTTCTTCGAATTTTTCGACGAATCGGAGTCCGCCGTCTCCTTCACGAGAAAACAAGTATCTAAATTCACATTTCTGTGGAGTACTCCTTTCAAATGACAAAAAGCAAGAGCTTGAGCGATTTGGAGAAAAACATGCGCCGCCTCTTTTTCCTCGAACCTTCCTCGTCGAGCTATTTCGTCCGCTAGCGTCTCACCGCTTAGCGGTTCCATGTGTTCTACGCCCCGTTGGGAATTACGGAAAACCCGACTGACTTGTCGTATATGAGGATGTCCCGCCAAAAGTTTCGCAACCTCGATCTCCGAAGGAGACATTAGGGCAGATTTTAAAATTTCCCGACGAGGAGACGGGCAGGGACTGGAAATTTTTGGGGAAGAAATGGAAAGATTTTTGGGTTTAGGAGAGACAAGGAATCTACTGGGAGAAGAGAGCCAGCTCCCTCCTCTACCCTTCCGTCTTCCTCTCCCTTTTCCTCTCCCTTCTCCTCTCCCTTCTCCTCCTCCTCCTCCTCTCCCTTCTCCTCTCCCTTCTCCTCTCCCTTCTCCTCTCCCTTCTCCTCCTCTTCCTTCTCCTTCTTGACCAGGATTTCCTTCCTTCATGGTGAGACTATAATGGCAGAGGAGAGACTTTTAAGAGGAAGGAGGAGCAATAAATGGAGGGGGGGAAGGGAAGAGAAGTTTGCTTGCAGGAGACGGTTGATAACTGAAGAATCCAAGGGGAAAGAGGAAAAAAATATGAATAAAATTATGATGAAATCTGGAGTTGCCAGAGGGAACACTGGAAATGAACAAATATTTCTGCTGCTTCCTGATTCGTCTCGTACGGACGTTTTACCGTGCAGGCGACTCTTGAGAATGCAACCTTTTTGCGACAGTTTGCGACAATTTGTGACGATTTGCGACAATTTGCGATGATTTGCGACAATTTGCGACAATTTGCGATGATTTGCGACAATTTGCGACAATATGCGACAATTTGCGACGATTTTACCCGATGCGATAGTTTTGCGACGTTGTTACGACTTTGTGCGACCAGGTACAACTTCGTGCAAAATGTTTTCTGCTGAGGTATGACCAGATTCGTACGGACATGCGACGACACCGCGTCCCATTAGCGTGTAGTACGACGGCTGGGCGACAAAACTTCTCGGCCGTACAGATTCCTTGAGAAAGTTAAAGACGAAAATCCAAAAATGTGAATCAGCAGTACGAAATCGTATGAAAAACGCGAGTCACCAACTGGAAACTTCCGTGTACGAGTCAAAGCTTTTGGAGGAAATGCCGGGGAAACCGAAAAGTACGCTGTAAAAAACTGCTTTGGACAGGTGTACGAACTGAAGTACAGTACCGTACAGTGTAGTTGTCCGTACACTAGCCGCCGATTTCAAAAAAGTACTTAATTTTTTTTTTTTGACCGTTCGATTCAGGACTGGTTTCGAAAGGCGGAGCGTCGTAGAGAAGTGTGCGACGGAAAAAACTGTACGAAACGCGCCAATGACAGTACAGTACTGTAGCGGATTGACTGGAATGGTCGGAGTACAGGAAACTGCAAAAGACGACAATTTGGTTAGACTATCTCAAAAGTACAAACGAATAGGGGCCGTCGATCTGCTGCTGGTTCACGTAGGTGTGACAGATTGAGGCCGTTGACTATCCCGATCAAAAAAAAAGTCTTTGAACCCTAAAAAGCTGCACATGGTCTAAGGGGCAACAGCTGTACGGACAGCATAATTTTTTTTAAGATTCTTTTTTTGAGATTTTTTTAATTTTGTTAGAGAGGATTTTGAATTTTTGAGCCGTTCATTCCTAAGATGTACGGATGGAAACAGGTTTCTAGGGCCGCGGGCAGATTAAAAAAACTGAAGCCATGTGCAAGATACGAATATTCGCTATAGAATGCGACGTTCAGGACCATGTCACCCACATTATCCGAATGGTAAGCATGAAAGGAAAATCTCTAGGGTTCCAGGTGGCACCACTGGTTACCGTACATTTTATCTGTGGCATGAAAAATAGGTTTTGTCGTAAGTAGCTAAAACGTAAATAGCGGATTGGAAAGACTGGTACGAGAGATCTTAACGGTCCAAGCATTTGATTTTTTCTTCGAGCCATTGATTGGTGCTTATACCCCCGGCATTTTGTCGTATCTGGTGGCTTGTCCACTGGGCTGTTATCCGTACATAGACACCACAACTACGGAACTACCTCCCCCCAATAACATACTGTTAAAGCCCCGTTGTCGGGAGTGGAATTATGAAAAAACGCCGTGGAGTCGGTTATTTTGTCGTCACGTTGATATCCTGTACTACTGGGGGACGAATTTTGTTCATTCGGTAATACTCGACAAAATTTGTTTGGGTAGATGCTCCCGTGGTTTTAATGACAAGTCGTTTTAGCAAAGGAGAATTTAAAATGTCTACGATCTATTTTGCATGAACCGTACATGATAAATTACATTAAAAGTACTTTCTGAAAGCACTATGTACTTTTTACAGGCGTTCCGAGTGCGACGTTGCGACTCAATTTTGAACAGTGGCTGGTACGAAGAATCTCTGGTGACGTGACCTGTTAAATACGACAGGCATGTGTGGGCGCCAGTCGCATCACTTCCCCGCTATCATTGGTTGCATATTGTTTGTCGCATTGATGTACCTGATACGTGGTACAGCTGCGTCGATTTTCTCGTGCTGTTTTTCCCTTCCATAATGTCACTTCTGCTACCGTACATAGAAGTTAATGCCGGCCTGGCCACGCAAGCAGCTTCATGATTGAGTACTACATTGGCGATTGCTTTGTCGGATCTGCGCTGTGGCTCACCCGCATTGATGCCAGGTGTGCCCTAACTCAATAAAACAAATCTTTTATTTGTACAAGCTGACAAACCTAATTCGATAGTGCTTCTACGCGGCCGTAAATCGTCATAAATGACGTCACTCATTTCGAAAGGCACGCAGCTTTTAGCCGTATCCGCTGTAACAAGTCAATTGTCGCTAGGATTCGATATTCCGTACATCACAGGAGCCTGACAGCCAAGCCTTTAATGTCATTGGTCGTCAACCAATTCCAAAAGTATGTTTTGGTTATTTGCCACCTGGCCATTCGTACAAAATACGGAATCTAGCCCAGAAAACGCGCTCACATTGAGGTCAACAAGTCGAGGGAAATGAGTCAAACGTCCCGAATTTGTCGGGCCGACATTTTTGATCCCGTCAACGTGCCACGTCAAAATATCAAATTACTGTACTGTAGTATCTGTTGCCGTCGGTCACTTCACGCCTAAAAAAATGGCCGTCAACTTGGTCCCGACGGTCGTCAGATTACATTTTTTTCGGGCGTCAAAATTTCGTCTGATCCGCCGAGTCGAAAACTCGGCGGTCGTTCAGGAACTTATTTTGGCGCGCAGTACTTAATGGTTATTCCTATAAAATTAAGCTCCAAATTTGTATTCGAATATTCTTGATTCATATTAAAATAGTATTTTTCAACGGTCAGAACTCTTTGCACTTCCAAATATTATAGAATTCTTAACATCAAACTTCGTATTTAAGAATATCTTTCGTTTCTCGGGCATACTTAGCGATAGTAACAAGATTTTTTGACATTTTTTTTATATATACTATTTTACAATATAGCTCTTACGCGACATATTTTGGCTAAATATAAGTTTCAAATGGGAAAATATGTAATTCCGTATTTGGGAGTTTTTCTTTCCATACTAATTCATGTGACTTTCGCAGGTCAAGAAACTCAGTTTTGCAATAAGTTTGTTAGAATTCACGGATATCGTTGTGAAGAATATCAGGTAAAATGAGAAATAAAACTGAAATGAAAACCAAAATAAGAGTGATAATTTGCACTAAAAAATGAAAAAACGTAATGTGATTTATCTCACATGTTAACCGAAAACAATAACGAATTGTGTGCAAAAATAAAAATCACAAACATCGCTCAAACTTCCCCACCTTCTAATTCTCAAACTTCCCCACCTTCTCCTAATTCTCAAACTTCCCCACCTCCTATTTCTCCCACTTTCCCACCACCTCCACAATCTCGCCGATTGCTTCAAAATAATGATTTTTTTTTGAATTCGACAAACTCTACAAATTCGTCGAATTCGACAAATGCGACTTCCAATGCAACAACCGGTGAGTGAAATGAGTATTTTTTAATGAAATGTCTAATGTATAAATTTTTATATACAATCGTTTACACGGAATGCATGAATAACGATTGACACTTAGTTTGATATAATATGTTTGATACAGAATACCATAAGTCCAATGTCTATAATTTGACAATGAAATTCATTTACTATAGTAGAATGTCTACTGTCTCATGAAAAATGTCATTGTGGATTGAAGTAGTTTCCAAAATTTTATGTGAATGGCAGATGTTTTCCGTAAATTTTCCAATGTTTAATGTAGAATGTTTAGTTTTACAGTAAATTTCAGCATCCAATTCAATGTCCAGCTCACAATTTTATTTATCTAATTCACAAATTCAACGTGCGTAATGTACAAATTCAATAGCCATTATAGATCCAATGTTTCATATTCCATGTCGGACATCAGAAGTTCTGATCTTCAACTCCATATTTTTTAGAAAAGGTTCTCTCTCTCTCTCTCTCTCTCTCTCTCTCTCTCTCTCTCTAGCACACCCTCTCTCACTGTCTCTCTCCCCCTCTCAATCTTGAAACTAACTATTTTTCTCTCTCTCCCTTTCTCTCTCCTTCTCCCTCCCTCTCTCTGCCCCTCTCCTTTAATCTACCCTCTCCCACTCTCCCTCGCCTCCTCTTTCTCTCTCTCCCATTACTATTTCCATACTCCCTATCCTCTTTTTCCCTCATCTTATCACTTCCCGCCCTCCTATTTTTATGACTTTTAACATCTTAACAACCGAACTCTATCTTTTAAGACAAAAACAGAAAATAAAACACCTTTTTACTCATTTTCCAGTTGCTGTACTCCCGGCCGTATTTCTCGACCACGCGGTATTTTTGGGCGGAGATCTCTGGTTTCGGGGAATCGAAGCTTCCAAGCAACTTCCTTTCCTTCTCGCAGAAAACGGATTTGATGTGTGGATCGGAAATCACCGTGGAACCCAATATTCGTCACGTCACGTTCGATACACGACAGAAGAATTTGTACGGTTTGAGATTTCTCCAGACTCTTAACAATCTCCAAATTCGTAAATAATCTCAGGTTTTTTCATATTCTTGGGAGATATGAAGTTTTTGTAACCATAAAAAACCTAAATATTCATAACCGAAAATTTTGTCACGTCACGTTCGATACACCACAGAGAATTTGTACCCTCCAGATTCTTGAAATTCTTTACAGATTCTGAAAAAAAATTAGATACTTCAAAATCTCAGATTTGTCAATTTTTTTTACATATTTGAGATAATTCCCCACAATTCGTAAACTCCCAGAAATCTCCAGATTAATAATTTTTTGGATTTTAGATTCTCCAAAAAAGCAAATAATAATAACACACATTTCTTAAAAAAATTATATCTCAGACTCTTTAAATTTCTTTGAATCTCACATTACCTAATAGTTTTCGAGTCTACTTTAAAAATCTAACCTTCCCTCTCTTTCACTTCCTCTCTCTCGCCTATACCTCTCCTCTATCTCGTTTTTACCACAAATACTGAGTTCTAGGGTCGTATGAAACATAGGGGAAAAACTGGGCTGTCCCACTGCTGGTTGTTCACTCCCTCTCTCCATCTCCCTTTTCCTTCTCCCTCTCCCACTTCCTCTCCCTCTCCCTCTCCCTCACTTCTTTTACCTTACACTCTCTCCCTCTCTCAATCTTCCTTGACATTATCCTTCCCAAGGGTCCAAATGTAGCATATTGGTCAATTAAGACTAAGAAACACATCAACCATCTCCCTCTCCAGTTCCCTCTCCCTCTCCCTCTATTTCATTACTGACCAATGGTTCCAAATTTTCCCTCTCCCTCTCCCTCTCCCTCTCGCTCTATTCCATTACTGCCCAATGGTTCCAATTTTTCCCTCTCCCTCTCCCTCTCCCTCTCGCTCTATTGCATTACTGCCCAATGGTTCCAATTGGGGCATACAGGCCTACTGGGACTACTGCTTTGACGCCATGGCGGTCAACGACCTCCGGCCAATGATTGGTGCCGTGAGGGAAGTCACCGGACTAAAACAAGTTCACTTTATTGGGTATAATCAGGTAGAAATTATGTAATTTTGTTTCTCTCTCTCTTCCCTCTCTCTTTCCACCCTCCCCTCCGTCTACTCTTCAACGTCCCTCTCTCTCTCTCTCTCTCTCTCTCTCTCTCTCTCT